>LOJH01035995.1:546-13412 GCA_001685095.1 Ellobius talpinus | reverse complement strand
CATTTCATGACATACTATCACTTCTCAAGGGCAACAGTCTATTTAGTTATGTTATACAACTGGGCAGACACATTCAACTTCTCTGATCTGCAGGCCTCAAATCCAGAAAATCAATTATCCAGATAGGCTCAGGAACATGAGACCAGATATCTTTATGTTTCCACCTTTTAACTCAAAGCCAGAAACACAAATTAAACATGTATTTTGTTTATTTCTTTTTTTTTAAAAAAATCTTAAAAGCTTCTTCAAAAATAATTATTAAAATACCGTGCCAAATCTCAAAAATTAAATAAAAAATTTCTAACAATTTATAATCAAGGGAGAGTTTCTAATAAGTTGTTCAAAGAATTGATACATGATTGACATCACTAATGAAACACAAAATAATGAAGCAAACTTCAGACCTATTGCTGCTGTGCAAAGATGTGCATTGGTGCTGCCTTGCTGTATCCAGTGGTACTGCATTGTCATATGTGCTCTTCAGTCAAACAAGACACCTATTTGGAAGATCATTTTAGTTTACATATGAGAAAAATATAGTCAACCTTTGGTAGAGTTCCTTGATTTCATGAACCTCATTCAGGAAATTAAAAACTAAAATAGATTTTTTTCCATTAAAATCTTCCCTGATGGATCCCTAAGGCGAGCAAGTTTGTTAACCCTTTAGCTTAAAGAGCTGCCCTTTTTATTGCCTAAAGGAAAGGTAAATCCTGACTTTGAGAAGAGAAAATGTCTAGCATGCACTTGCTGGTAAATATCACCATAAGACTGTAAGTCTCTTGTTCTTCTTTCTGATGGGGATGCTGTTAATTAAAAAAAAAGCAAAACACCCACAAGTCTCCAGAAGTGGTGCCTACTGGCAAAGTGTGTAGCAACATACTTTTGCACGACTTGCCATCACTCCCCAAGTTGAAGCCAGTCCTGCAGCGACAGGTCCGTGACTTATAACTGCTGCTGAACAGACAGATGTGTGAACAGCCCCCTGGCAGTCCATATGCATCCAGTTCACAGGCATGGCTTCTGACTGCAACAGAGAGAAAACCAGACAAGTCAATTATGTGTAAACTTTACAGTGTAAGGACGTGGAATCTTAGCAAAATGTTGCATACCCCACTGTGGAGTACTATAATAACATGGGGGGAAAATTAAACCCCAGATAAGAGGGAGGGAGATTGACAGAATCTTCTTGGGTTAAATTAAAAAAAATTGAAGAAATATTAATTTACTGTGTTCATAAATATGCAAATAAAATTAACATTTTTGTTTGCTTTGGAGCCAAGTTTTGTGTGCTTATTTAAATGTCATTAAAAAAGAAAGAAAAAAAAACATGAAAAAATGGCAGAAAAAAGTCCCAGTGCAGGGATGTAAGCAAAGGTTTTACTCTTTATCAGTGTATGGGCAGTCACACTGGGAGACACATCTGAGCTGATGAGAAATGCTAAGTCACAACAAATATTTTTAATATTTGAGACCACAAGAAAATTATGGTGTGTAAATGTGCTTTATTAATGTTTAGAATTAGAGAAGAACAAAATTAGAAAATAACAGGGAAATAGGACCATGCAAATAAGAAAGATCATGGGCGAAGAGAAGTAAAGCTGTCACTGTGTCCCTAAGAGTCTGGATAGTCTTAGAACTAAATTTTTGATCAACTTAGTTAAAGTGAGATGAATATCATGACTAATTTATTTTGTAGCCAAACTAGTTTACTTTAAAAATAATACTTTCTTCTTTCTGTATCCATCATTTTTCTAAGAGAAAACAAATGAGTGAAATGCTCTTTTGGTGAATGTTTTATTGTTATGTAATGTCTTAAGGTTTCTAAAGTAACTTAGGTAATAAACCTATCCTGTCATCATCATCAATTCCATTTTTCTTTTCATTACCACTTTTTCTTTCTTTATTACCGATCAGTATGCAAATGTTCCAGTATTTTTACAACTTGGAAAAGAAACAACTTCTCATTGCACTGATTCACCTAAGGTGCATGGTTTTTACTGGCCGTTGCTCATTTTCTCCATTTCTGCTCCTTCTGTCTCCTTCAAACTGACTTTAGTCACATATCATCACCAAAATGGCACTGTCAGAAGTCAATAAGCTTCACGCTGTCAAGTCCAAAGGCCGTTTGGATTTTCTGAACTGCTTCTTGGTGTCATCATTTGGCTTCTCTATTCTTGACTTACTGGTTATATGTTCCAGTGTCGTTATTTGAAATTCCTTTCCACATCCGCTTACTTCCTTTATGTTCACAGCTATTCAATGGTGTTAAATAATGCCTCTATGCCAATCACGCTGACTGCTATATCCATCCTGGTCTTCTCCAAACTAAATACATAGTCTTGTATACTCATGTATCTCTTAATATCTACATTTAAGTTTATAATAGACATCTGAAATAACCCATAAGACTGAACTCAGTCTTTTCTTCTAAATTGTTCTGTTTCTCATTTTTACAATTTATGCTGTTTCAATTTTTTAGCAACATCAATGCCATCATTCTTGACTCTTTATCTCTTGGAACAATCCATCATCTTTTCTAATCATCTACCTCTCCCCAGAACAGTCTGGCATCAATTCCATACACCTATGGAATGTTTATAAACGTTATTATGAAACTCTGGTGAATGATTTTTTTATGATTCCTACTTCATGAAATAGAAAAAAATAAAGAGCTTTATGATAATCTACAAGTTCCTACATGTTACATAATCTATGCTTTCTCTAATTTTGTTTCCCCTTTCCTGTCCGTAGTCACTCTGTTTCAGACATATAAGCCAGTGTGGATGCTCCACAGCAGTTTAGGTTTGTTCTTCCCTTATGGCTTTGAACTTACTCATTTCTCCCTGCACACTGCTCACTCCAGAGATCACCAGGCTTCTCATATTCAATTTCTTGAAGTTTTTATTTCATTTCATCTTTCTAGTTAGAACTCTGTGACAAAAAATTTGCCAACTCCCCATGCCTGATTCTTTAATTCTTTGTTATCTTTTTTCTCTTTGATAGTAGTTACTTTTTCTAATGAAATAAATAATTTACTTATTCATTTTGTATTATATTGTCTCCAATATGACTTAAGTTCCATAAAGCAAAAGCTACTTTGTGTTTCATTTAGTAGTATATTCGCAGCATATAGAATAAATCTTGGTAAATAGTAATAGTCCATGAATAATTAGCAAATACAGAAAGCTACAGAATTCTAGTAAAGTTGTCTTCAAACTCCAAAACTGAATTTGTTACAAATCTGTTTGTGACTGTGCACTTCCTCAGATAGACGTACATTAATATTTAATAGTTTTAGATCAGTTTTAATTTGAAATATCAGTATAGAAAGATGACAGGAATCATGTACTTTCTGGGTGGTGATATTCTACTTTCAAATAGCTTTGTATTACTGGGCCTAAACTGGGCTGCTGACGAGCATTATTAACCTACTATAAAAATCATTATACTGTGTTTTTTAAAAAATATTTAACACTACTGCTGTTAGCTTTAAGTGTTTTTTAATGGGCATTTAAAAAAAAAACATAAAGCAATTGGGATATTAAACCAGGAGAACCAGAACTACCACTAGTGGACACGAGGCAAGTGCCACAGCAAATAACCTGGTTCGAAATTTACCTTCAAAAAATGGCAGAAAAGTTCAGAAATAAGCCTTAGCGTCCAAGCTCCCTGTCTACATACATCACGACGGAAAGTTGTTTGCTGGGGCTAAATCGAGCCATCATTTCAACCCCGTGGTTGGAGAAACGATTTGATAGGAGCTGAGTAGTTTGTCATTTAGACTTGAGAAGTGATCTCTATTCTATTCTATCAAGCAGGCACGTACATTTTTGCTGTCAAAAAAGAATTTATGATATCCTCTGTAACACCACACAGAAGCACAAGGACTATGTTCTCACTGAAGCTGCTGTTAGGAAGGCTGTTAAGGAGTGGCTTACCTGTTGGCTGAGTTCTTTTGTGATAGGTTCGGATTCCTCGAGCACTTTCCATTTTAATTATTGAATGAATATCAGTGCCATTGAATCTGTTTATTCGTATGATGTTGAAGTTATCGAAACTGGTTGCATATAAATAATCTTCAAATACAGTTATGCCATAGAGATGCTTAACCTGCAAAGAGCACCAAATATAGCTAGAATTTTTAATTCTACTGCTTCTAACGTGAAAGAAAAATTACAAGTGTGAAGAATGTCCAGAGTCAGATGGATATTATCATTTATTTTCTATTTTCTTTCAAAGAAACATTCCAATAATTTCTACTCTTTTTAGTGAAAGATAAGATACAGTAGTGGGTAAAATAGTTTTATATGCATGGGAAATAATTATATTCATGTTTCATCAGGAATATATGCTTTATAGTTTCTGTCCAAGACTCGTAAAAACCAGACCTTGAAATGTATTAACTAATATGCTGTGTCAGAATTAATATAATTTGAGACATTTTAGAGGCTACTTGTTCATATAGATATGTAGGCACTGCAGAATCATAGCTATACCCTAATGATCTATGAATGAAATCAATTTTGAATATTTGTTTCATATGTTGAAGTCACATTCTTGTCTTAAGTTATATTAAAATAATATTTTATGCAGTGTGGAGAAGAGTACAGAAAGAAATCACATATGTGCAAAATGGTGAGTAAAATTTGAACATTTCATTAAAAAAAAGTCATGATTTCTAAAACTTATTCATACTGGCAAGTAGAATGCAATTATGATGCTTATGGATATGCATACTATTAGATTAGTAACTTCACTCTCTTTTGGCAAATATTTGTATCTTGAGGTGCAGATTGAGTGAAGTTCATAGAAAGTAGGGTAGAAAGAAGACTGATCATTTGTTTTCTGAACTGCTGGGAGTGGAGCCTAGTGTTTTTATTCAATTATGCATAATTTGAAAAGGTTCTGGTCTGGATATCTGGAGTAATTACTGGCTGTTATAGGAAATTTTATGAGAGTCACTGGTCACTGTTCTTAGATACCACACGAGGCTAGATTAAAACACAAGGTTCTGCAGCTGAGGATGTGAGAACGTATGATGTGTTTGTGAAACCACTCACAAAAATTTGGTAAAACATTCTTGACAAGAATACCTGGCCAATTACACAGTTCTAGCCTGTATGAGCCATTGTCATTCACCGGTCCTTTTGTGAGGTGTAAGGAAAAGAAAACTGACTTTGGTGTTGTTTCAATATCATCGGTTTCTTCTTGTCTAGTGTAGAAACAAGTGGCAAGAATCAGTGTAAAGGACTGTTCTGTGTTAAAGCCCTTAGATAACATTCCATTGTTATAGTCATATGTGTACAGGTTTATGCAGTGAAGGAGGGGACATGTGAATTTACCAGTATCACTTTTTACCGAGATGATATCATAGCCACCAAATATACCAATGGCCTAGTATTGATTTGGTCAGTGTTTTTTTTTTCACATTTGAAGATATAAACAAGCTGTGCTCCTTGCTTTGTTCAGAGTGTGAGACCCTACTCATGCTCTGTCTCACTACAACTCTTTAATATTGTTTTATGTAAGATGTCAGTTCATATCCTATAAAGAAAACCCTTACCATATAAGAGACAATTGGGCAAGGTAGAAAATCTGTTCACATGGCAAAAACTATGTTTTATTCAACAGCTCTTCACTTCTCTTCATATAAATTTCTCTCCATATTTTAAAACTTTTAAAGACGTTTTCTACATCATATTACTTGCTGACAGACTTAACATATGTTTAGGGAGCCAGCCAAACACAGGCATTAGAAGCAAGAGAAAAGGATAACTGAACATTTGATGGCTGGGGTTACAGCTCAATGGGTAAAACAATTGCTTTACTAATTCCCATGTTTACAAAAAGAACTGAGGTCCATTCCAAGAGCTCACACAAAACTAGTTAAGTATAGCGTGGTTTTGTAATCCTAGAACTGGTGTTGCACTGTCAGGCAGATCCATATACTCTGCCTAACCAGAGATGCAGGACAACCAGAGCAGCTTGTCTTAAAAAACAATATTCTGGAAGGACACCTCAGAATAACCTCTGACCTCCTTAAATGTGCACTTGTAAGCATCCGGATTCCCATACACAAGATATGGAGATTTCACACAGTAAAAAGGACCTGCTGCATAATCATGAGGACCAGAGTTTTAATTACAACACTATTCTATTAGCTAGAAGTCTTGCAAGCACTTTAGCTCTGAGGGACCTGGCTTCCATTGTCATGCTGCACCCATGAAAACACATGTGCACACACCACACAAACAAATAAAACAATAATAATAATGAGAGAGTAAAGAGGAGACTGGATATTTAAAAGACTTTTTAACCTTTCTAAAGAGTTATTTTAATTTTATTTTAAAATATGCATATATGTGTATTTCTATGCATGTCCACAGAGGTCAGAAGACAGTGTCAGATTCCTGAACTTAGAAGTTGTGAGCTGGGAACTGAACTTTGGTCCTTTGTAGTAGCAGTACATACACTTAACCAGTAAGCCATCTCTACAGGCTCTTAAAAGACTTTTCAAGTAATTAGGAGGAAAACATTTGAATTCCCCATTCAATATTTAATTTTTAATGGCAAATAAAATAAAGCCTCTCATAATCATCTTAGAAATTATAACACAGAAGGTCATAACCAAGGCCTGCCAAAGACACTGAATTCTTTTGGACAGGTGAAGGTATGAGGGAGAAAATTGTCCCAGCATTGGATAGTTTATATAGCTAACCCATGTAAAAGTTTTCATGTATCAAGGATAATTAACTACATTATAAAGGTGATGAGAGACAAAGTCACTGTAAGGGGTTCATAGAATATGCCTATCTCATACTATATCAGAAATCAAAAAGATTCAATTATTAAATCTATTAACTCACTGGAGACCTCACAAAAGATTGATGTAATACAAGAGACAGATAAATATGGGGGAAAATACAACTGGAAAAGGAATACTTCAACTAAGCATTTTTAAGGCATTTATGGAGCTTTTTCTGAAAAAAAGAAACAAGCAAATAAACAAACAAAAACACAAAAAACAGTACACAGACAAGATTATTGATCTTTGAAATTTCACAAAATGCTCATTTAGGAAGCACACAAATGAATCAGTTGGCAAAATTAAATAACACTATTAAAATAATTAGGGTATTTTTGTGAGCACACATTTCCTTTTGCTAGCAAACTATTTTTAATGTCCCATGGGACAGATGGCGGTGCAGCTCCATATGAATAAATGGCTTGAATTAGTTTTCAGAAAGTAGGTCATGACATTTGTTCCTTTCCAGGGAGTCTCTCTCTCTCTCTCTCTCTCTCTCTCTCTCTCTCTCTCTTGTGAATATAGCACTTTTGCATTCATGTTCTTGCTTATGTCTGTTTGCCTTCAACAGGGAGACAAAGAAACAAGAGGCATCTAGTGTCATGATTTTGATGGCTGAGCTTAACTGCCAACTGGGCTACATCCAGGTTCAACTAAAAGCACACTCGTTAGGGATTTTCTTGATTGGCTCATATGAGATCAGACTATCTGCCATAAATCTAGATCTTCTGAGGTGGGAACAGCCACCCTAAAATTTTCTCTGGTGGCAGTTCAAATAAAAGGACATGGCTTTGGAAGGCAAGGTCACCAATACTGTTGCTGAGGCATTCCCTTGCTGATGTTAAAACACAGTTCTTAGAGATTCCAGCCTAGAGTAGCAACCAGCAACTCTTGATGAAACCTGCAGATCATCCAGTCTCTACTGGATTCTCTGCCTTTCATTCAGGAAACACCCATTGTTATACTAACCATACCACGGATCCAATCAAGACTCTAAGCCACGCTAATAAATTCCCTTCACACACACACATACACAGACACACACACATCTACTGTATTATCTTAGAAGAACCTGATAAATTCAACAGGCATATCCTAGTATTACGGTGACTAGAACATCCTCCCAAATAAAATATGCATCTGAAGTTTGTGAGCCATTACATCTTATCTGTAAGGGATGCTACAAATTTCGATCTTTAGAAGAGTATCATATATTCAGTTTATGGTAGCTGCATTTTGTAACAAAATTGTACTTACCTGTCTACCTTGTACAAGAGTATGCCTGTTTTTTCCTTGGTAGTCTACTACTCCCACATAGTCCAAGTAGAGATCTACCCAATAAACCAATCTGTTGATGAGGTCCAGTGCCAGGGCAGCTGGCTGTTCTGCCTTTGAATAAACTATTCTTGTTCTGTTCATCCCGTCCAGGTCACATCTCTCTACTTTAGGGACATCCCCAGAGTCAGTAAAGAAAAGTTTTCTGTTGAAAGACAAATAAATGTTAATATGAAGAGAGAGGAAACATATTTGACAGAGCCATCTGTAAAAAGCAGAACTTTCCTACTAATTTATTTCAGTAGTTACATCTGCTTGCTTCCCATAACCATTTCCATATAATATCAGCCATAAACAGAGGAATCTGCTAATGAATATTGCAGGGCATCAGGGACATCAGGGAGCAGGTTAAGCAACAACTGTAAAATTTCCTCAAAGCCAGTGGCTGTGGTGGCTTTATTTTTGCATCAGCAGAGTTTCTTTTAAGCTTCATATAACCGGTGCATCATCCCATTAAGGACAAGGTACTGAAGCAAGCCAAGTCATCAGGCCAGGGCATGTGAGCCACCAGACATTATATCCAACCTGATTTTCAAATTGCTGGTAATATTTGCTTCCTATAAAACCTATTCTCTGGAGTTCTGCAATGTTGTGAGGTGCAGAGAACAGCAAACCAGGAATGAATGAAACAGTGAAAATGTAGGCTTGCTGTCTATAGTACTGGATATAAAACATAAATAACATGAGCTGCAGGCCTATTCCAAATGCTTCCCAACTAAGGGAATTACATGAAGGAAATGAAAGACACTCCTCTATTTCTCTTAATGCATTTTGAAGAAAATCCTGAAACAAAATGCTCACTTCTGGGACAAGAAATCGTTTCAAGCAGTTCTGAGACTGTCAAAGATTTAAATGCACCTGAAACACTTGAGTGTTTAATATTTGATTAGTATTCACAATGTTTAGTAAACACAAATCAATTTCAATTACCCTGACAATAGTTAACAAGATTTCCACTCATGAGACTTAATTGCATTTGTAAAGAGAAGACCATCTTGTCTTGACTTAAATATAATCTCAAGAATCATCTAATTTACAGTGACTGAGCAATATGAAGATTGCCTGGAGTATAGAATATTGGATTTTACAAACTTGGAGAATTAGTTTTTAGTTACTTTTTTCAACAATCTTGAATTACCTAACACAATGGGGTATCTTTCAAGCTAAAAAGTAGTATTTAAACTGTAATTTTAGATAAGTTCTTTCTGCATAGAAGGCTTTTAAACATTATTTAGTGTAGTGTTCTATATTGATGGGATAAAATTTTTTATGAGTTCTTGAAAGATCATAGTATCTAAGCAAGTTAAACATTTCAAGTGACAGTGCAGACAGAGAGTTTTCTATTTTGGCAAATAACAAATAAAAAGGCATGACTATATTCCAGTGCTAGTCTTTTCTCTCCCTCTGGATTTCCCTCTCTGTTCCCTGCACTCTTCTGATGGCTCCACCTTCTTCAGTCTTAACCAATTTGATTATAGCTCACTAAAGATGAGCTACAAGTAGTATTTTTCTTCTTTTATAGAAAACACACTAAGGAAATACATAAGGAGTCCCATCCTCAGGTATGTTCTAAGCAGAAGAGTGTCTGCAATTATTATAAGAGGTCTATCCAGGACATAAAGTTTCTTATTCTCTGCTTCCCATTTCAAATGAGTTCATTTCACATAAGTGAAGAGAATTTGTAGGGATTGAGGGCTGCAGAAGCTAGCACAACATGAACTGCATGATACCCAGAGACTGTATAGGTATGAAGTGAAGCAACATTGCCCAACAGTTAAGATAGAAGAGTACTGGAGGCTGGTTCACTTGGTGCTCTTTCACGGGGCCTGAGTTCACTTCTCAGAACTCACAATGCAGTTTAGAACACCACTTTTGTGATGTCTGATGGCATTTTCTAACTTCCAGAGATATTCATGTAGGAAACACACACACACATCTATCTATCTATCTATCTATCTATCTATCTATCATCTATCTAAATATATTTACATGTAGTTATAAAATCTAAAACTAAACAAACAAACCAACAAAAAGGGAAAGACTGGTCTGGAAATAAAGATTTATCTGAAGCCTTGAGTTGTCTTCATTGGATCACATCCAGAAGAAACAAAGAGATCAGAGTGAGGATAAGAACCCTGGAGGCCTACTCTTGTGGAAATAGGCAGAAAGAGAAAAGAAGACAGAGGAGTTCAGAGGTCAGAAGAGATATGAGGTCAGAGCAAACAGAGATCCATAGGTGACTGAAACATTTCAGGAAGAAGGATTAGAATGGTTGACGTGGTCAAACTTCACAAATAATATAAAGGTATTCTTCAAAAGGAGGCCATTGAATTTGATATTTGTTAAAGTATAAGTAAGGTTGGTACTTCTGAGGAAGAATAATCTATTGGTATGAATTAGATTATAATGAACAAATACACAAATAATTCTTCTACAAGTTTTTCAGTGATATTGAGCTGCAGCTTCAGGAATAAAAGAAATGACTTACAGATATATTCAACATCATAATAATCCTGGTTATAGAAACTCTAGAATACTCTATGTATGTGTGTGTGCATGTGCATGTTGGTGTGTGTAATTTATTATGTATATATAACATATATATACTACGTACATATAATTTTCTAAATATATATTTGTGTGTGTGATTTACTGAATTTTACTGTTTCAGTGTAAAAGCAAAGTACAGAAAACAGAAGAATTTTGGATGTATAAAATAGAGCTGAACCAGAAGAGAGTTAAGGTTATCCTCTGCTACACAGCACATTTTGGCTCAACTAGGGCTACATGAGAAACTACTTTAACTGATATACATATCTATAATTATTGGAAAATAAAAGCTAAACTGTTCTCTAGACTGAAAATCATTTTTCATTCTTAAATTTCCTTGAATCTTCACCAGAGTAAATACTATTACACTATCCACATTATTCTATTATCTTCAGACATTACCACATAGAAGTAACATTATTTCCATTTAGAGATGAAAGATGTTCAGTGTGCATAATTTGCCATGGTAAGAAACACAGAATTAACCCCATGCCATTTTTTTGGTCCTATTATTTTGAAGGAATTTCAAAGCTAAGCAAAAGTTTTACCTATAGCAGAACATTTAACTGATTGTGGTGTATATTTAAATTCACCATTTTTTCAAAATTGATGCCCTCACTGTATGTCCTGGACTCTGAATTGTATGAGAGTATGACACACAGACATCATAACCCTTTCCAGCTAATACTTCTCTTCAAACCTCTTGAGAACAAGTGCCTGGTCTCATAATCACAATGCCCCTGTCATAGTCAATATTTTAAATGGCAGACTTTATACAACTCTTTTTCAAGTTTTTACCACTAACCACTAGTGTTTGGTTGGCTTGTTGGCTTTGTATGATAGGGTCTCACTCTGTTATCCAGGTCTATGTTGAGATAGTAGGTAATTCTCCGGAATGTTGGCATTACACCAGTTATTCCCCGGGTATGCCTCACTCATGTTCTTCGTGGTGATTCCTGCTGTTCAGAACATAGGGCAGCATGGTTCCTTCTCTTGGTCCTCCTTTGAAACTGTTTATCAACCAGGCCTTTCTTTGCTGTTTATGTGAGCATTTCTAAGCAGCAGAGAGTTAGTTGCCTTGAATATTTGAATTAGTTGCCTGATTTTTCTACTAATTAGATTAAGCTAGGCATTTTGATTTGAAATGTGATAGTTTTGTCCATTGTTATTGTTGCCTTTTGGATTAAGAACAAGAGGACAGCCTACAACCTACTCCAGGAGTTGCACAAAAAATAATAGAAATGAAATTTGAGATTCCATTTTATCTGCTTTTATTTTTTAATGTTTGTCTAAACACTTAAGTGCCTTATTAAAAGATTTTACTTTTAATTATGAGCATATGTGTGTGGACTAGTGGAAATGAGTGCAGTAACCCTGAAGGCCAAGTGAGGATGTTGGGTCCCCTACAGCTGGAGTGACAGGTGGTTGTGTGTAGGTGGGAACTAAACTCTGGTCCTCTGTAAAAGCAGTTGGTGCTCTTAATTGCTGATTAATTTCTCCAGCCCTAAATAGCTAACTCTTGATTTTGAGAGTCCACAGTCTTCCTTTCACAGATTCTTTCCAGTCACCCTCCTCTGTAGTCCCCACACAGCACAGACAGATCTGTATAGAAATCACCTCTTGGTTTATACAGTGGTTCTTACTCTGTGGGTCATGACCCCCTATGACCATCAGAAAACACAGATATCTACATTATGATTTTTAGCAGTAACAACATTACCGCTATGCCGTAACAACAAAAATAATTTTATGGTTGGGGGGTCACCACAACCTGAGGAACTCAATTAAAGAGTCTCAGCATCAGGAAGGTTGAGAACCATTGGTTTATACTGCTTCATGGAGACCAGCCCTGTCCTGCTCTGTACCCTTCCCACTCTCTAAGAACTTCAGCTCCACCTTTGTCTCTGTGTCTCCATATCTGTGCTAGCAACTTTTTCTCCATATTATTACACACCTCAAACAGAGGAATCTTTTATTGTTCTGCATTTAATTTGAATGTCCTTATAGATTTTTGTTTGCACTATCATCAAATCTCAGACTAAAATAAGGCAATAGTCTAAGTTTAATCTCTGTTTCTAAGAGATTTAACTAAGAATACACCAAAGAAGGGGATGCTTTGGGGGGGGCTTTCAGCTACTCATCGAGTTCATAGTTCTTGCATCTCTGCCTCTCCAGT
>LOJH01035992.1:0-15626 GCA_001685095.1 Ellobius talpinus | reverse complement strand
CACTGGGAGTGGGCGTGGCTTGCCTCTTAAAGAGTCAAAAACCATAACAAAAAGGACATTGCTGAAGGTATTACTAGACCTAATTTAAAGTTATACTACAGAGTAACAATAATTACAAAAGCAGGTCATTGGCTAAAAAATCAGATATGAACAATGAACTAGAAGGATTCTTGATATAAGACCACAGATTATAAAAACCTGATTTTTGACAGTTTCCAAAAGCAGTCTCTTTAAAAACAACAAAAGAATGTATAGCCGCATGTAGAAGATGAAACTAGATCCTTATTTCTTCCCTTGAACAAAAATGAAGTCCAAATTTACTAAAGCCTTTTTAAAGATGATGGACTCTAAAATGTTACAGGAAAAAGTAAGGAAAACATTTCAATACAGATGAATATAGCTCAGTAAGTAAACCATTGACCACACAAAGATGAGGATCTGAGTCTAAATCCCCAGAATCCATGAGCAGCCAGGCATGATAGTGTACAACAGAAATCAGTACTCCTATGGTGAAGTTTAAAGCAGAGAGAGGAGTGTACCCAGGTTTAGGCTGAAATAAACAAAAAAACTGAAAAGCAAGGACTGACACCCAACACTGTCTGTGAACGATGCAGGTATGATATGGAATGCATTTGCTTCTCTACTCCACATACACAAACATTATGCATACACATACACACAAATTAAAATTTAAAAGTACAGAGTAAGAAAAGGTCTCATGAGATAATTCCAATCACTGAGGAAATTAGGCAAACAATTGTGCAATTTAATTGCAAAAGTTGAAAAGCTGCAAAGCAAAGGAAACAATGAGTTGAGTGAAGGGATAGTCTATCAACTAGGAAGATGTCTTCGTGACTAAACTTTTAGCAGACAATAAATATTTAGAATATGCAAAAGAAAATAGCTCAAAAAATAAACAAGAGATAAAACAAAACCATTGATAATGCACTGGCTAATGAAATGAGCAGATGGTTATTGAAAGATAATGAACACATCAGCATGGCAGTATGATAAGGATGAAAATGTTCAACATCATTAGGTATCAAGAAAATGCAAGTTAAAATTCATTGATATTCAATCTTCTGTCAGTCCATCAATGACAAAAATAAAACAACAGAAAATAGCATATGGACAAAGGGAGACCTTTCTCCATTTCTAGTGGGAATGAAAATTAGTCCAACTACCAAGGATGGAACTCAAGATGGAAGTCTATAAAAAAACTGTAAATGTATGACTCAGTGCTACTACTACTTTTAACCCAAGTGATTCCCAACAACAGTTTAGTTATTTGTATATCATTATGTTTTTCAGCGCTACTCACTCCAGTGAGCCAAATTACATGTTTATCAACAGGTGTGTGTGTGTGTGTATCTGTATCTCTCTATATATCTATATATAGATATATAGATATACATGTATGTATATATACTGAATAAGCAAGACATGCCATTCTTATTCAGCCTTGAAGAATGAATCAGGCCTTTTGCAAAAACTGAACATAAGAAAAAAATATTATCATACTTTATTATCATATCATGCAACATGTCAACCTCAAAATGTTTCATGTTTCCTTTCATTTGTGGAGCCAATAATTAATATACATTCATGACATCATGCACTTACATATAACATGAAATTGAATAGGATAATTATGGAGTCTAAGAATAGGAGGGATGGAAAAAATTCTTGTAAACCAGTAGGAGAGAAATATGCCTAAAATGTCTTTGTATGAAAATAAGTACCTTTATGAAGCATACAGATATGTCCAATAAAATTGCCAAAGAAAAATAATAATGACTAGAAAGATAAAAAATAATTTAAATATTAAAATGAATCACAGGAAATACATTATAAGAAATGGAAGTTAGTTATTACAAGACTAAAGTATCTGCATTATAGTTGTTGAAAAAGATGAATAAGAGTGCAGCACAGTATTAAGTCATGTGTTCTATAAAAGAATGGAAATTGCTGAGAAGAATATTTAGCAGGTTTATGGTTTCATGATGATGCAGTGGAGAGGCCTCATGATGTTTCAGATTGTTGAAGCAATGTTTTCTTAAAAAGGTGACTTTTGAAGAAAGATTTGAGCTAAAACTGATGCCAGGATTTATTTTATATTGTGAAAAATAAATTTGACTGTTGGAGGACAAATTCCACAGTAACATACTGTTAGAATAGTGACAGAAACATCAAGAGGCGCGAGAAGTGCCTCAGCATTCAGTCACATCAGGACTTCTACGTGATCTCAAAACCTGCACCTCTGGGTCTTGCCTTTCCTTTTGTTCTCACAGATCTAAGAGAAAAAAATCTCTAAATTATCCAAAAGCCTAACCATATCACTAAGATTTTAAAATGGCAGAAGTATATCTTAGCTTAAATTTGTACCATTATTATATTTTAGAAGAACTTTTCAAGTCAACTCTGACACAGTAACATTCAGATGCAAATTCTACTCTTAAATATTGACAAAAGGTCAATGCTGAGTGTGTGCAGAATGAGTAATACCATGGTTCCTGCTCAGAGGAGAGAAGAGAAGTGGACATGAATGAAGTCATTGAAAACACATGGTCTGACACATGAAAGCCAGGACATACTGATGAGTGAGAGAAAATAGTCATGGGTGGTTGATCATCCTTCATTCCAACAGCCGTAAGGAGACTGATGTTCTCCTTAGCCAAATATGGATGGGTAAACTACACTCCCTGCCAAAATTGTATGAAAAACATTGTTTTTTCATCTGTGTATCTATTATTTTTACTTTACACATATTATTTGGAAAGAAATCCCCATCCTTTGCATAACACATTTGTGGTACTAATTAAACATAGATAAACAATTTCTAAACATTTCATGTGTTCGTTGCATCCTTTTATTACTACTTAAAAAACATTTTATATGGAAATGGAACTATGTTATTTGCACACTCTCTCATAGTTTAAATCTAAAATGTCCCACTGGGAACTTTGCTTTGAATACATGTTTCCCAGCTGTGATGCTGTGATACAGGCTGGAGAGTTTGTCAAATGGAAGGCCTAGGTCTGAATCTGACATGTTTTCTGTTCCTTGATCTGCCAGGGAACGAACAACTCCACAACATGCTTCCATCACCATCAACATGGACAGGGCTGCTTCACCTGTCTTGGCTCACTACCCTGATAAGCAAAAATCTGCCTTGTAACCTAAATAAATCTTACTTTATGAAATTCATTTCTGTCAAGTATCATTTCACAGAGTCATAAAACCAATACAAGAATTAGATACATAAACATTTTTGTGTACCCATCTGTACACACATTTATGCTCACACATTTTTACACATATATATATACATATGCATGACATCATAATAAATTGCAACAGTTCTATGTTCTACAATAAGATTTATTCAACATAACATATATTAGTAATCTAAAAGAAATTTTCTAGTCACATGACTTGAGGAATTTTAAAATAAATAGCATTAAAATGATACTTTCAGGGCCAAGCATGGCAGTGAACACCATGAATCCTAACACTCTAGAGGATGGTCTCCAGCATTCACCACCTTAACTATAGAGCAAATTTCAGACCAGCCAAGGCTACCTAGTGAAACCTAGTCTAAGAGAATAAATAAAAAACAAAAACAACAAACCAATTTAGATTCACTCTGGGCCTCAGCAAGAGGACAAAACTTTTTCTTTTTACACTTAGTTTGCTATAAAGATTTGTCTTGTGTGCATCTTTATGATATAACAAAATATATACTTTGTAAACTCTTTTTAGAAAATAGTAATTAATGGTGAAAATTACTTTGATATTAATATAAACTGGACTGAAATCATTATTTTAAATGATGTAACATTTAGTAAAGTGATACTTTTAATATATTCCACTATTTAAAGTGATTCTATCTTCCTTAACCTTAAAATGATCTAGATAATTTTATCTGACAATACTAATATAATTTCCTGAGTGTTCCTTGTTAATGGAACAATATGTTCAATATGTATGCTTTTGAAATGATTCATGTGTGATAGTTATTGACAACCATGCTGATTAAGTAAACTAAGGGCCTTGAGTCCTTTTAGTTGTCAGTCCAAAATATGTGAGGAAAAGACCATTGACACAAATTATGGACAAATTAAAGCAGAGTTCAGTCATGTGCACAAGAACTGGATGGTGCTACATCCATCTGAGATAGGGTTAAAAGATCAGGGCCTAGTGAATGCCGAATACTATTTTTATATGTCAAAACCACGGGGGTAGGGACTTTGCAAGCATGTATGGTTACAGGAGTGAAACTAGGTGAATACAAAGCAGCTGAGAAAAACCTCCTGGGAAAGAGCAACTGGAAGTTACATAGGGGAGGAACAGGCCAATTTCAAGAAAAAGAAGCTTAGTTAGCTAGAATCTGAAAAGGGCTCTTGCTTGATCTTTAAATGGAGTCAGACTGGTTTCTCATTCCTACCGTGTCTTCAGTGTCTCTATCAAATCCTTGATATGGAGTTCCCATTTCTAATTCGTTCTTATCATGTCTAGGATTGCTCTAATTATGCCTGATTTCTCAGTATGGTAAGGGAACCAGTTTTAACCCAGGGCCATCTGTAGTCTTCCTTGTTCTGCACAGAGCAGATCAAATGCTCTATCATGCTGTAGAACTACTTCAGTTAATAAATATATATGCTGATAGATCTTGGTCTATTTGGTTTTAACAGATAATGGATAATGAGGGATTTTGGAGACCAGTATGTCTCCTGGCCTGCCAACAGGCACTAAACATAGACATTTTATGCTCTTCGACAGGGAGTTTCCTTTAGGCCTAACATTCCACCCTTTTGTTGAGGATAAGGGACAACATACTCAACATACTGTAACTACTTCTCAGCTGAAATTAGGATGCCATTGTCAGGACCCAAGAAGGAAAGAACTTTATTCAAAGGCAAGGAGGAGATTAGGGCAATGAGGCATTCCTCAGTAGCATCTGATTTGATCCTCTGGCATAAGAGACAGGAAGCAGTCATATTTTCCAGACTGTTTTGTATCAACTTTCAGCAAGTCCAGAGCGCTCCAGCTTTGGAGGACCACCTGCAGTTGGCAAGGTTTTGATTACCTTTGGAGTAGTTTGTATGCAACAGCTGATTCCTGGATCTCAGTGTCTGTCAGTCACATGAAAAACTTTCAGGACAGATAGAGACTAGGGGCAGAAGCTAAAGTAAAGAAACTAAAAGAACCTGAAGCTTACATGATTTTTTTAAGTTACAAAAGAGATCAGTAAACTGCTGGGGTAGACTCACATCTTTGAGTCACAGTAAAAGCTTGTAGACCCAAAAAGGATTTTTTATTAAAAGTTAATAATGCTTTTTCTTTGTTCAGAGATACTGAATTGGGATTGGACTGGGATATTTTCAGAACAATGAGAAGAATGTCCAAGTCTATATTTAAAAGATAACCAAAGGAGATTCAAAATTTTGAGCTGAGTATGATGTAGTCAGTGCTTTACAAGGGCTAGATTGATAGCTCATCATAACACCATTGATTAATGTTAAGACTGTGAACTTTAGAAGTCTTAATATAAATTAATGTAACAAGAAGGAAATAAACCTGAAATATTTTTCATGTACCTTAAATCATTTTCTTTGACAATTACAACTTGCATTTGTGTACCCAAAGACACCTTCTTAGAACCTCATGACTTACATAAACTTCTAAAGTTTTTATTCTATCCAGTCATTTACCAGGGACACAAGTAGCTGACTCTGAGTGCAGTCATTGTAAAGCAAGTTCCTTTAAATAGAAGAATAGCTCTATTTTAAAAGTAATTTTTTTATTAAAGCTTGATTTATGAGTTTATCACTTTCAGAGTCATCCAGCAAGGTAAACTTTACTTTTTTTTTGAATCAGGGGACCTAGCAGCATTAGAATAAAGTGAGAACTAATTTTACCTAGGAAATTAATTGACAGGGCAGCTGCAGCTTTGAGTAGGAGCTGGTTTACTTGTTGTTGTTAACATAAACCTATAGTTAGTTGTCAACACCATCAGATATTGGAAAAGAATAAATTATAACAGAAAATATAACTTAAATGCCTTATACATCAATTGAAATGACAGAGATTTCCTCACTACATAGACAGTTAGCCTAGGCTCCTATTGTCTCAATAACTTTTTGGGGGGTAGGGCAGAGGTTGTTAGGTCTTCGGCTATCACATATAGGACAGCATGACATCTTCAAGTTTTGCACAAGACAGAATGGGCCTTTGGCTGTAAGATCTACGTCTGAGAGACTTTCTTATGGAGGAGGAACTTAGGAAAACTGACCTGCTGTGTTGAGGCAGAGTAGGCAGTCAACCCAACAGTGTCCACAGTTTAGGTAGGGATGGGCCAGTTCTTTGCCCAGTAGTTAGCATTACCACAATCCAGATGAAGTTGTTTGTGCCCCATTATCTTCTTGGGAAAATGGGGGTGACTACTAGGAGTTAGCATTTTTATCTGTCATGAGAAAAACATTTTAAATGCCATATTCAACAGGTATCTGAAGAGTCTGAGGGAAAAAGTCTATTAAATAAATTTGATTTAAAAAAATCTTTACTTGTATTTAGTTTTCTGCTTTAGTCTTAGCCTTGAAAATAGATATAGCAATATAGCAGTCTAAATAAAGTTTTTTCCTTGTAAATCAATTACATTTGTGTTTGGCAGGACTGTGAGCATAGTTCTGAGCATATTAAGAAATTTGATCATTTATAAGATGACTAATAATTAACTTGAATGTTTTTCTCTGTTTTGTTTGTTTGTTTTCTTTTTTCAAGACAGGGTTTCTCTGTATTACAGTCCTAGCTGTCCTGAAACTAGCTCTTGTAGACCAGGCTGGCCTAGATCTACCTGCCTCTGGTTCCCAAATGCTGGGATTAAAGGCATGCTTGGCCTAACTTGCATGTTTTAATTACCTTTAACAGTTTACAACAAATTATTATCTTTTATAAGATTAGAATTTTATCCCTGTTAAGTTTAAGACTTAAAATTTGAAATGAAGATTTAATTAAACACCCTTTAGTATTAAAATAAAATTTTCAACCATAAGTACACAGACTGGAAACATTACAAGACCATAAACACAGTTCTTATAGAGACTGGAAATCTTACTTTTTGATTCTTTCATAGGATATCACTGCATGATATCACAGTTTCTTATGTGACTCAATTTATGAAAACAATTAAAGACAAATAGATTAGATATACTTTCTTAAGGTAGTTTATGTTAGTCTGAATAGACCTTAGGAAAGAAGACATTCTATAGGCTCTTTGCCAGACTGCTTAGGTCATTCTTTTGTTGAATCATAAGAAATGACTATCCTAGCTTCTAAAGTTTATTTTTAAGTGTTCAGATCTGTGGCTCTAACATTTATATATGTTTGCTTTTTTGTTTGTTTATGATTATATATTAATAAAGACATCGTAATTGAAAACATTTTATAATCTTAGAAGTTCTGGAGCCTAATAAATTTAAATACTTTTAAAGTTTCTTTTTAAAAAGTTGGATTTTTATTTGAAATTTTTGGAAAACTTCAACTTTTCCTGTTTTTTTAAATTAAAATCTCTCAACTGTGACTCCTATAATAACAAAAAATAAATCAAATACCTCTCTTACTTCAAGAGAGAACAAATAGGGCACAATCTGGACAAGGCAAGACAAACTCCAACAGAGTAAATAACTCAATCTTCAATATCTGGGGTTCATTAATGATCCTCTGGTGTCTTCCACAGAGTCCAGGTCAACTTCCTGGTTCTACCCTCAGTGGCATTTGCAGCCTTTCCCTTAGGTTCCATTAGGCTCCATTTCATTGTGGCTGTTTTTCTTGATGGCCATTATATAGCATCGGCATCTCCAAAGCTGCAGGGGTCTCTTATTGCAGCTGGACTTCATTTTCATCAGTGGCTTCTCCTGGGTTCCCTTCAGGAACTCCAGTCCTGCCACAGAGCCAACCTCACTTGCTCTACATGTCCCTTTCCTGCCTTTAAAATCAGTGCCGTCTAGATGACTCATACATTAAAAAATTCAGCACAAGGAACATGCTTGCATATAAATATATGGAGATACAGCTTTAATATACTATTAAGCAAACATTGTTTTTAAATCTTATCTTTCAAAATTTTGTTTTTATAATTTGTTTTTAGGACAAAAATATCATACAAAAATCTATCTTAGTCCAAAATATCTTGGAGACCTACTGTTACCTCCTTAGTTGGTTTATACACTTTGATCAAGTTGGAGGTGACATCACATGACACTTGCCTTCTCTAACTTCGGCAAAGATGACTGACAGGCAGCCGTGTGGGTGCCTCAACCTTGATAGCCAAGAATCAGCCAAGAAGGTGTCAAGCCAATGTTGTTATTTATTTCAAGGTAAGTCCATTATGCTTGTATCTCTTTAAGATGACCTATGTATAGATTTTTAACCATCAACTTCTTATGTTACAAGTTTTAAGTTAACATTTTTGTTACATTATTTTTAAACAATATCCAATAAATGTAAAAATCTGGAAATACAGAAAGATTACATAATAGTCTTACAAACCTTGAGATAAGGTTTATACCTTAGCAAAATTTGTAGGCAGTTAAATGAACCAATATCCTTATCTTTTTTACTGTTTTGCTTTGTTTTCTGTTCCTGTTTTAAAAAAAATCAGGTGGCTCACCTGATACAGGAGAGATTTTTTTTTTGAACAAGCATGCTCTCCAAACATCTTTTAATCAAGCATGTTTGAGTCTGAGGGTAGAGCAGCCATACCCAGCTCCACAGCCAGCTATTCAATAAGGTAAAATAGCATAAAATATTTTGATGTTATCCATAAGTAAAAGACATCTGAATCCCTGCCTAATTGAACCTGGTGACCAAAATCTTTAGAGACAAGAAATTTTTAGCCCTGGTCATCAAAGAAGCCAGAGCGAGAGGTGACAGTGACCCCAGCAGCAGGAACCGCAACAGCAAAAGCAGCGGACAGTGGCAGATGTAGGCCTGGGCAAGGAGGAATAAACAAATCCTTCTAGGGGCTGTGCTATGGAGGGAAAATGCCTGCATTGCCTCAGACTGGCGGGGCAGGAGCAGCAGAAGCTGCAGTTTCTGCAAGTGTCCTGGCTATAGATACACTACTGAGCTGAAAGATAAATTACCAAGGAATGTCTGCTGCCACGGTTGTGCTTGCCCCCTCATTCTCTCCCTCAGTTACTTAGTCCAGCTCTCATATCTGTCTATAATTGAAAAAGATTAACTGGTACACCGAAACACATGAAAGAGGTGGAAACACCAAAATAAAGAAAGAAAGCAGAAAGTTGATGCATTCGAAGGAGATCAGTCAGAAACACATCCGTTGCCACCTTCTTTCATATATTCAACTCCATATCACTCATTTCTTTCAGGGCTCCATGTAGCCAAGAATCAGGTGGGAGGTAAATGTCCCGCTAGTGCCTGAACAAATCAGATGAACGAGCACAAAGTAAGACACAGGGGCCAAGAACCAGATGGTCAGTGCAACAACTTGCTAATTCCCTGGAAAGGAGCTCATGTGTCTCCTCAGACTTCTCACTGGGATCCCAACAGAACTAGAAACAGATGTCATAGAAAGAAAACTATGACTTACCTATAGAGGATTATAAGATAGGCTTGTTTTTTTTTCTCTTACCATTTACTCTAACAGTCCAACAAACTGAACACAAGGAACATCCCCAAGGTGCACACTCCCTGAGAGAGATGCTCTGGTCCTAGATGATCAGAGGCAAGTATTCGGCTTCAGAATTTGGGTAGAGGTCTTAATTTCACTGAGGCCTTCATATGTAAATTCCACTAACATAAAGAAAAAAAAACATTGACCCAAATTATGGCCAAATTAAAACAAGCTTCATTTGTATAAACAAGATCTGGGTAGTGGCTGTCCCCTCAAGGGGATATTCAAAAGATCAATGTTAAGCCTTTTCCCATATTATTTTTATAGTACAGTGGGAGGGATTTTGAAAACAGGTGTGGTTGCAGAAGCAAGACAAACAGTTAATAAGCAGTTAAGGAAATCATCTTAGATTATCTGAAAACAGCAAGTTGAGGTTACAGATTAGGGTACAGTCTAATTATGAGAAATAAAATCTTACTTAACTAGGTTCTCAAAATATCTCATCTTAAAGTGAAGTGGGACTGGTTTCAGAGGTTCCTACCTCTGAAAAGTCTCCTAGTGTTCAAGCTCAATAGTATGCATTTTAAAGAGAAAAGTGATAATCATGTCTCTGCTCATGGAATGCGGAGTGGGGTATATTAATGAGGGACTTGGGGTGCCTAATAGCATCTGCTTGTCTGAAAAGCTCAGCAGTATTTTACAGACACTGCATAAGAATTATTTTTGACTTATACATCCTCTTATTTATTTTAGTTTTCTGTTTAAGCTTGCACAAACAGAGTTGGCACAAGACAGTGTTACTGTAATCATTTTAACCTCCCCCCATTTCTTTAATTAGTTTTAAATCAGTGATCTTCGTTAAGGAGTAAATACTGAGTCCTGGGGATCATTAGCTTAACTGAAGCATTTATTGTCTAATGAACTTTAAAAGGTCAAATACCCACAAGTCCATAAAGGAGGAATAATGGCTCCTAGGGCCGTGAGGAGGACTGTGAACCATTGGTTCCAATCAAATAATTTATAATACCCATAATTACTTGACTCACATTCCTGCTGTCTCTTATTTAAATTTTCTCTAACCTTTTATGAGATCTTCTTAACTCCTGATTTGTTAGCATAGAACCATCAAGCTTCGCCTAGTGTCAAAGTCCTGCCTGAGACATGAAAACTATAATTCTAAGCCAGTTTTGGAAGATTGCTTCTTTTGGAGACTCTACATGGACATGAAACATATCTATGGAGAACTTAGGCGTTTAAAGACCTGCATCTCTCTGATGACTTATCTGGTGTAGGCCCACTTCTCCTTTTGTTAGGGCCATAGGACTCAAGACAGTAGTCCCTGTCACCCTCCTTTCTACTTTCATTGGAAATGGGAAATGGCAGCTCTCCTGTATTGGCAGCGCAGTGGCTCAAAAAGGAATTAAAAGGAGACTCCCTCTTATCCTGAATAAGCATACACTTGAGGAGGTACAGGTACAAATATGCATAAACTGGATTATTATACAGATGTTCTGAGGCTATAAGATGAAAGAGACCTGTGGTATCGGTAAACTTAGCTCCTGTGGGAGCAAAATTAGAGTTAAGAGTAACTGCAGTACAAGAGGCAGAAAATGAGAAATTAGCAGGGGAGTAATTTGCAATGGCAAGACCTGAAGCATTTACTGTCATATGATCCCACATAACAGGGGTTTCTAGGAGTTGACAAGCAAGCTGGTTAGAAGACAGTTTTTGGAATTTCTCCTTCCAACTTGCAGAAAGGAGGCCATTCCCTTAAACAGATCCAGCAGTCTTGGGCCAGTGCAGTCTAGGTATAATTTTGAGGTGGGAGATTCATTGAAGTAGGTGAGGTAAAGTAGTGACATCCTTAGGGGTGGTGTTCATTAACATAGCCTCAGGGGTTTGTAAAAGCTTTAGGCTCTTATGGAGGATGAGAAGGAGAAGGTAGAGGAAGACAAATAGGGGGACTGTGAAGACTAATAGAGGTTTATCCAATTAGGCTAGTAGGCCAATAGGGTAGGGAGGGCAAAGTGGATTTAGTTGCCTATAATGTTATTCCCCAGGTAGATCCAAAAACTCAAGCAAAATGTAAGGATTATCTTGTGAATACACAGGATTACTAGGTTCAGAGATGGAGTAGTCCCCGTAATTCCCCTCCATACAGACAAAATGATTTTGTTGTTTAGGCCTGCTGAATAGGTGGCAATGTCTACACATATCCACTTGGTTTGGACGTATTCTCTCTCTTGTTTTCAGTGTGACCTTTTATCTGGGGCCTTTTCTTCATCATCCAGTTTACTGTAATATATGTAAAAATCTACCTTTTTAATGCTTTCGCCATTATGTGGGATGTTAGCAGGTACTCCCCACATCCCCAAACCCTGTCAGAATGTTACCTCCAGCCTTGATAGTGGGAAGGTTCAAGAGTTTCATGAGATCAATTTTTAATATGGCTTATTTGTCCCTCAATCCGGTTTATCTCTTAGGACATTTCCATTGTGAAAGGAAGTGACAGCAAAGAAACAGCAAAGAAACAAGACTCTGGGTAAATAAGAGTAACACCACAAGAATATGACTAAGCCACACTGAGAGGGAATATATAGACAGATAGGAGTCCTGTTTGTGGGGGGGTCTTAGCTCAAGTACATATTGTCTAAGTGAGACAACCCATTTCCAGTCCTGGTCTGAAACAGTTTTGACATGGGAGTGATGAATCCAGGCAAGCATCCTCTGAGTCTTGACTACAATTGGCATTGACAGGTTGACAGCATGGTGTTCTTCGTAGGCAGCAGTCAGTCCTTTCTGAGATTTTTTGATGTATACTTTATCCCTGAGTTGGAATAAATGGCAGAGTACCAAGGAGAGACCTCTCTAAAACTCTTAGCCCAAATAAACTCTTTGTTCTTTGAGTTGCCTTGATCAGGGTGTTTTGCCATAGCAACAGAGAGGTTAGTGATGCAGCTTTCCTTTAACATGTTATGAAAGGCTTTTCAACAGCATCTAAATAGAAAGTTGGACAGCTTTCATTGAGATTGACAACTCGAAATGATAAACAAGTTATAGGGACAGATGTTGATATTGTTGCCTGACATGTCCTCATGTCACTATTTCTGTTCTTATTTCTCCATGTTAAACCAATGAGTTCATTGGGAATTATGAAAGCTTAAATGACTGAAGTATCTGTTTTACTGAAAAGCCCTCCAAAGAATGAGTGACAGCTTACTCAAACTGTATCCCTCAAGACTTCTACACAACTGTCAGGCAACAGCATCAAAGAACAGCCAATTCCCTGTAGTAAATGTTTATTACTTATATTCAAGGAGTGGCATCATACGTCTTGTGGTTTCTTGTGTGTTCCACATGCCTTAGTGAGCTTCCCCCTTCCCCTTAGGATGTAATGGTTCATATAAGAGATATAATAGTTTGAAATGACTATGTGTCAACTCAAATGGATATTAGCATTTTATATGAATGCAAACAGAAAGAGTTAGCAAGGAGCTACAGCTGTGGGTGGTCTGCTATTGGTACAAGAGACTATATTTACAAAGGACATAGTGATCAGGGTTAAAGGGCTTTGGGAAAATTTAAAAGTTTAATGAAAAGCTGAGTCATGCCTCTGAGATTTAGTATCCCAAATGGGCACATACTTCTATGAGGATCAAGGATGTAAGAAGAAAACTAAGTAGCAAATAAGAAAAGAAAGAAAATTTTAAAAATTTGGTTAAAAATTCAACCTAAATAATGGACACTAATGAGAATAGAAAATACATTTTTAAAGGATGTTTAGATATGAGTTAAGCTGCTTGCTTTAAAAATGAGAAAAGGAATATGAAATTGGAAACCCAAGACGACTGGGTGATGATAATTTTCCGGCTGGCTCTAACAGCCTTGGTTTTCTTTATGATCCCATGACATTTTGATATTGCATTCCTTTCTACACTGACTTACCCGGAGATGTAGAGAGAGTCAGTTTAATAAAGTGCTACACTTTAAAAACTTAGTGGGATAAAAAAATATAGAGGTGAATTCAAGGATATTGGAAACGATTCCTGCTGTGTTGTCCTGGGTGACTTGATGATCGAAGTTAAACTGAGGATTGGAAGAGTCCAATATAGAGAGGTGCATTAGAAGTCTCCTTTCACTTGAGATGAAAAGCAGTAGAAATGAGGCTGAAGAAATAAATAGGGGTCTCTCATCAAAGAGAATGATTTGAGGTTAACATTTCAGAAGCAGGGCTGCTCGAGGAGGTGATGGTGTCACTGCCGCAGTAAATGCTACGTCATCTAAGTGCTACCTTACGGGAAGATGATGATGAATGGGAACTTGGGCTTCTCTGAATTACTGTTCGAATGAAATCAGCTTCTTCTGAAACTCTTAGAACTGTCATTGATTCCACCTCAAAGCCTAGTGGAGCGGTAAAGCCAATTCTTCATGCCTATTCTAGTATCACTCACTTCATCTGCCACGACACTGATGGCCTCTTGCCTTCCGTTTCTATTTTCTTCATTGCTGTCCCCAGGATATCTGAAGACATTGATTTCACTCAGATATTATCGTCTCAAACTTACCCCTCAGCCACCCACACTCTTAATTACAATAGCTCTCATGGATTTTAAAATCTCCTCATTGGCAGCTTTCCTTGGGACACACAAGAACCACTGTTCAAAGACGTTTTTGTCTATTACATATGCTCACAGACATCGTCATCTCAGATGATTCTTGTTGAAACTATCCCTTGAAGAAGAATATTTAAAATTATTTCTGAAGAGCACACTGTTACAAATGGGTTTATTTATAAAACAGCACACCTAAATAGCTCATTCTCCTTTATTCAAACTACATTTGCAATGTTTATGAATTCCTGGGCATTTCAGATATATTAACTTTTGGTTTCCCAAAGAAATAAATATGTGTAAACAAACTTTTGCTGGCCAAGTCACACCTTCTGCGGTTAGTAAATACTTTGACAAGTCTTTGTCAGCAGTTATTTAACTCCAAGACCACTACTTACATATAATTCCTAATGTCCAAACTTCGATCTTTTTTATTATAATTAGTGGCCCTTAAACTTACCATAGTTCCTTCTGATTTCCTCATCTTCTATTCCTCCAGATCATTTGTAATTTACTATTTTATGAAATGAATAAATAAATAAAATAGTTTATTTGCTCATCTGCCTGGTAAAATTTGATCCACTCCTACAAGGACATTATCACCTATAAATTCCACATTTTGAGAGGATTTCTTAAGAAATGCATAATCACAACCACCAATTCTGCAGTTCATAAGCATATTTTGAAAATCTTTCCTCAAAAAGTTCCATTTGTCTGAAAGCATTCCATGAATTTTTATATACTTAGGATCTGATAAATTCCCATTGCTTTATTTGTATTATCTTCTTGAAGACACTTTAGAAAGTCTATTTTAATATCTGTGTTTCAAATTCATATTTTGATAGTTTATCATTTGGAGGCCTTATAAAACTCTCAACATTATTTCTGAGAATAGAATTATTAAATTTATGAAAATTTTATTTAAGGCAGCAAAAGTCAATAGTTTAATATTATGCACAGGCCTAAATTACTGTCATCCAGTTAAAATTATAATTCAAAATACAGAACTGAAGTCAGTGTTATTCAAGACATCTATGTCACTAATTTGATACATTTTGAAATAATCCTCAGAAATGTGAGTTGTACTTGTGTCTGGGCCTACTAAAAACACTATTTCCACACTTTTTTTCTTAATTAACCTTGGCAAAATATTGAAGAGTTATAATAAAACAGGAATAATATAAGAATGATTGTTCTTCATAGATATCAGTTCAAGCATGAGGGATAAATACTGGCTTCTAGGAGCACTGTGGAGAGATGCTTTGCTCATCCTAGATATAGGTGGCCTTGGTTTTGTCTTGAAGTGAAATGTCAGACTTTGTTGACTCCTTATGGGAAGTCTTACTTTTTCTGAGGAGGGAGGGAGGGAGGCCGAAGGG
>LOJH01035990.1:0-15626 GCA_001685095.1 Ellobius talpinus | reverse complement strand
CCAGGTCTACCCTGTGACGAGGCTGCCAGAAGACTTGAGATAGCCCCAGGTCTACCCTGTGACGAGGCTGCCAGAAGACTTGAGGTTATTTTTCCTTTCCTTTTTTATTCTTCGACTTTTGGTGTCAAACATAATCCTTATACTGCATAACAGTTATTAAAAAGAACAAGGTTACCCCCCCCAAAAAACCTGTTTGGCATCCATTCTGTACTCAGAGTATGGTTCCTTGTCTCACAGCCTCTCCAAGAACAACATGAGGCAACTGTTCCCTGTGTGAGTCTACCCTGCCAGCCTCTGCACTCTAAGACTGGGCCAGTCAACTCTAATCACTGTCAGATGCCAGGGGCAGAGAGCCTGCCTCTCCTTCTGATGCCTGGAGCCCTGTCCCTGTCACCATTCGGAGCCCTGGTGATTGCCTGCCGCCTATTGTTCCCTGGTTGCTCCATATATGTCTGTCTGCTTCCCCAGTGGGACCGGAAGGCCCCAAGGCCAGGGAACAGCAAATCCCTACACCTTTTCCATCTTCTGAGAGTTCAGACAGGGGCTAAGAATACAGCTGGTCTTAATCACAATTTACCATGTGTGGCCCTGCTATGTAGTGACCACAGGCGTTGACTGCCCCACACAGCAGAGCTGTGAGCTGAACTAAGTTACAGATAGGCTCTGAGGAGGCTTGACCTCAGGAAACTTACTTAACCTTTATGAGACCCAATCATTTGGGGGAAAAAAAAAGACAGGAAAGAACACTGAGTAAGATAGAGACACCTGGGTCTCTTGTCTCCGTTGTCTCCTAGCTTGTCACCAGCTCTGAGCAGTGGAGACAGCACTCACCTGGGTTCCTCTGGGTGCAGTACAGACTCTCCTTGGCTGCTGACTTGATTGACCAGCTTCGCTCCATGAAAAACTTCTGGCCCAAGGGGTGGCAGAGCCAGCGCAGGGAGTCAGGGACAGTGCTGTGCTCTGGGCCACACAGACTCTGGGCACGATTAAGAAAGTAGCTCTGTGAAAAAAAGGACTAGAGTTGACACAAGGTAGCAGAATGCTGGCGGCAGCTACTGTGCAGTCACTAGAAAGAAATGCTGGGGAAAGGGGATCAACAGATGACAAGCTCTGTACAAACCCCTGGAAACGATCCCCTCATGGAAACAAGAGAAAGTAGCGAAGTTGGTTCTGGGAAACCTGTCACCAGGGAGCAGGGCCAAGGAACATGAAGCAGGGTTCCTGCTACATCCTGCCCAGCTGAGCCTGTCTGAGCCTTCCAGAGTCTACTTCTCCTTCACATGCTAGTTTTCAACAGACGCTCACGTAGGAAGGGGCCTCCGAAGTCCCTAACTTTATCTGTGACCCTGCAAGTGCCTAACCAAGTCCTCAACCCCGGGACTTCTCAGGTGATTTAAACTACATGTCCTTTAGAGTGTTTCTAGGTAAACTGAGTTGTTCGACTAGTTCATTAGCTCTTACCTGCATGTGAAAAGTCTGTGCACACCCAGAGCAGCTTTCAGTACGCCAGGCAGCAGGAGCCTTGCCAAGGACCATTTCATGTTTGTGTGCCCATGTGTGACTCTGAAAACCCTCTACAAAGAATCTTATGCCTTAGCTGCATGAGCCCCAACCTGAGAGGAAAGACCAAACATGGGCTTCTTTTCCCCTAGGCAAACCTAAGGGTGATGAGTGTGTGCACCACGTGTGTATTCCTAAGACCAGAAGAGGTGTCCAAACTCCTGAAACTGAAGCTATCGGTGCTTGTGAGACCAGGTGTGGGTGCTGGGAACCAGACTTGGTCTTTAACCAGTACTTGCAAGAACAAAGTACTCTTAGCTGCTGGGCTGCCTCTCCAGCCTCAAATTAACATACAAAGGATCAGCTTTCATTATGGCATTTTCAAACACAGCATGTTGATTCTCCTCAGTTTCTGCCCCCCCAACACTTGTCTACTTCCGGTAGCCTCCTGTTTCTGTATGTTATAGTGAACACTGCTTGCCCAATCTCTTTTCTAGTTTCACCCCCCACTAGGAGATGAACAAGAACATGGGATTCACCTATCTGAAGCCATGCTACTTTGCTTAATAGAATAATTTTTGTTGAATATAAACGCCACATCAATTTTCCTACAAATTTCATGATTCAGTTTTCCTTCACAGCTGAATAACTCCATTACAGGTGTGTGTGTGTGTGTGTGTGTGCGCGCGCGCGCACACACACTTTCATTATCCTATCAGTATCTGTTGATAGACATCTAGGCTAGTTTCATAAGAAAGGGACGTTAACCCAAGTGTGGTGGTGCACAACTTTCTTAAATCCTAGGACTAGGGATGCAGAGGCAGGAGGATCTCTGAGTTCCAGGTCAGTCAGGAAGTTACAGAGTGACCCTGTCTCAAACAGATGTTGAAAGCATCTCCCGGGAATACAAGCCACCAGTGCCCTAGCTGGGGTAACACTGCAGGACCCAGTGCAAAGCACACTCAAGGACAACGCTGTTTGTTGTTTTTAGAAACTTTCCCCCAACCCTGACCCTGAGCTCTGTCATTTTTTGAGTGATAAAATTTCTACTCTAAAACTCATGGTTTCTGATCTATAAAACAACTCAATCTGAACAGGGAGCTGAGCAGAGGTGGATGGGAAGGAAGAAGCATACATGGAGCTCACTCAGGGGCTGCTGGTCTGGGAACCTCCCCTTTCTGCTCAGGCACAATGAGGGCATCCATCTCATGGTCTGGTAGTCTGATGGTTCTGACCTTTAAATAGACTTTAAGCAGCAATCAGCTAATGTAACAGCTTCAAAAAACTTGAATGCCAGAGTCAGAAATAGCACAGCCACTCTAGGATGCAATGGGGGAGATTCCGAAGGGGAACAAGGGGACAGCTGCCTGGTTAAACTGCTCTACAGACACTGACTGACATTTTCATGGCAGTTTATGGGACCAGGAGAGCACATCATTTAGATTCAGAGAGACAGTGACACAGTCTCTTACTTACTTTCCAGCTTGGACAACAAGGTATTGTGAGAGCAAACAGAGCAGAACTATGACCTGCTGAGACCTTCAAAGTGCTCACTGAAGCTGAACTAATAACTACCACTGTGGGACAACAAAGGCTCTGTGTGTGTGTGTATACACGTGTGTGCGACTGTGTGTGTAATTCCGGGGCCTCTTGCATCCCAGAACCTTCTAACAATTGAGCAACTCTCCAAGTCAAAGAGCTGGTCAACAAGGCAAGGCAGCTGTCCCAAAAGAAAATGAAAAAGGTTCTTAGGGGTCTAAATGTAACATGGAGAAGCACAAAGAGTCTGTCAGGTCAGTTGGCAAGAAGAATCTATAGAAATCGTTTAGGAAACTATTAAGTAAAAATAAATTTTAAAGCTGAATTTAAAAAAAATACTGAAATCATGCTGTAGGATAAGATTTTTTTTCTTAAACAGAATCTCACTTTGTAGCTCTAGCTGGCACTGAATTCACAGAGATCCATTTGCCCCTGCCTCCTGAGTTCTGGGATTAAAGGCATGTACCACTATGTCTGGCAGGACATTAAGAATTTTTAAAGATTTTATTTGTGTGTTTGTGCACATGAGTGCAGTGCCCACAGAGGCCAGAAGAGGGTGTCAGAGTCTCCCGAGCTGGAGTTACAGCAGTTGTGGCACAGGCCTTTAATCCCAGCACTCTGGGAGACAGAGGCAGGCAGAGCTCTGTGAGTTGAGGCCAGCCTGGTCTACAGAGCGAGTTCCAGTACAGCTGGGACTATTTCAGAGAAACCCTGTCTCAAAAAACCAAAAACCAAACAAGCAAGAGAAAGAAGTACTAGCTAATAACAAATCTCCATGGGAGGGTTGGGGGAGACCTGAGTTTAGTAGTTTGAACTAATAAGAAATATAAATCCAGGATAGACAGTACAACTCGGCTTCTAAAAGGGAAAATAATTTTTATTGTTCTTTTAATTTTCTCAGCTTTATGAGCCCAATTATACTGTTCCTAGTTAAAAAACCACTTTCCCTGTAAATTTTATAGACAGCAGACCTCTCCGGAGCTGCAGCACAGAAGCCTCTCCTATAGCTCATCTGCTAATTGCCTGCTGTGAGAAGCCAGGCAGGAGCCCAGGGTTGCTTAGATCTTGAGAGCTTTCCAGTACTCCTGGACCAGGCCCAACTCCAGTCCCCCATTATAGTTTACAAACTGTGTCAAGTACCCTAAGTGCCACATCGAGTGCTGGGGAGCCAAGTGATATCTAAAACTTTTGATAAAAACACGAATATTCAATATCATGTGGACATTATGTAAAATACTAGATCAGGGTGGAAAAGCCAGATTTGCACTGAAAAAGCCAGACCACACTACCTTCCTTTAAATGACATCATATTTTTTGTAAAGATGAGTTTTAGGAAGCTATTGGTTTTGTTTGTCTTGTCTTGTTTTAAAAAGCAATTAGTATGTGAAAATCAGCAGGGACTAGGGAATGGTGTTGAGTCTGACTAGGGAATGGTGTTGAGTCTGACTCTAAGATGTGGTGGCACATGTCTGTAATAGCCATACTTAAGAAGTGGAGGCAAGCTGAGTGTGGTGGCACACACATTTACTCCCAGTCAATTTTCTGTGACTTTGCCCTCAGCCTCATCTATGTATCGAGTTCAAGGACAGTCAAGGGTAGATAGAGACTCTGAATTGAAAGGAAAGAAAAAGAGAGAGAGGGAGAGAGAAAGAGAGAAGGAAAGAGAAAGAAAGAAAATAAAAAAAGGAAGGAAGAAAAGGAAAGGAAGGGAAGGAAGAAAGGAAAGAAAGAAGAAAGGAAGAAGCTGAGGCAAGGGACTGGAGATGACTCAGTAGCTAAGAGCACTGAATGTTCTTTCCAAGGACTCACACAGTGGCTCACAGGAATGTACGCGGTGCATAGACAAAACACCCAGACACATAAAAATAAATCTTAAATATCTGTCTCAAATATATATATATTTGAATATATATATCTAATATATATAAAAGATATCATCTCTTCTTTCAATTGCACATATGATCTTTCTACACAAAGCTGTTAAGACAAATACTTTTTAGGGTATTGGAACTACTAACCACTGAACAAACAAAACCAAACTGCCATTACTGACTGACCATAAAAACATTAGTTAGTGCCACAGACAGAAAGTTTGGGAACTTCTGGTCTAAACTATTTTCAGAGGTGAGCCCTCTGTTTGCTCCCAATGCCTGGCTCATTTGCTAACTAAATCTAATTACCAAAATCAAAGCGTCTACCTGTAGGGAAAAAGGGCCAGGCAAACAAACCCACCATGGTCCTGAAACCAGAACCAATGAAAGAAACCCACCCTGGCACTGAAACCAGAGTCAGTGAAAGAAACACCCTGGCTCAGAGAGCTGAGCCAGTGAAAGAAATGCTTTAGCCCTGAACCCAGCCAGAACCAAAGAAATCCACCCCAACTCTGAAATCAGTGCCAAAGAAACACACTTTGGCCCTAGTCAGTGAAAGAAATAAGCCCTGGCTTCAAAACTGGAGCCAAAAAGCTTAACAAGGCCAGTGAAAGAAGCACAGGGGCTCTAAAATCAGCCATCTCTGCCCCTGACCAGCTAAACTAACCAATTCCTGAGCTCATCTCTTCTCCCTGAAAAAACCCGCACCTAAGAAGCCCTATATAACGCTGCACCTGTTCAGTTTCCAGCTGCTTTTCTTCCACCCTGGCAGAGGCAGCCACTCTCCTGAATTCTTCCCTCCCAACAAATCTTGAGTGAGGTTTGGATGAAGACCTTTTGCCAGTTGCTGGAGCCAAGCAGGGTGAGAATGTAACACATTCTGGGGGACCCTTCCCCTAGCACCCTGACACTGTTACAATTTCGCCAGGGAAGCCAGAGATTGGNGGGGGGGGCTGAGCAGAACAGAGTTGCTACACACTCAGGAACTCCTGAGCTGAGTGGTGGTAACAACTTCGCTGGGGAAGCTCTCTCCTGTTGGAGAAGAGTTATAAGCTGCTACATTTACTGTGACCTGTGCTATTCCCTAGCTCTTGACTGCCAGAACACTCTTCCATCTGAGCTGTAGCACTATTTTCTGACTCCCAACTGCCAGAATACTCTTCCACCCGAGCTGTAACATTCAGTATTTCTTGGCTCCCGACTACCAGGATCTCTTTCTATCTGAGCCACAATGCAATGCTTACAACATTACCGTCTGCATCTCTTAATCTAGCTGCTCCAAAAGGGAGTGAACAGAAAGGGGTAGTCATTCTAGCCACTCATCCATCACTCTTCTCCCTGACCTTATTGACTAATGCAAATTAGGCAACATCATTAAGTTGCAGGTGTTTATACCCTTTGCTCCAGGAGCACTGTCACTAGGGATTTAGTATAAGGAAGCCCAAAGGTGGGTGACAATATAAAAACATCCCCCCTCTACCAGTTTGTAACAGCAAACACGAGAGGAGGCACTCCAAACATCCCTCAGCAGGGCTAACTACCTCTGCAGAACAAGATGCCCAAGACCTCTAAGTTAAAAGAATCAAGAGGTAAACCAAGGTTTAAGGCAGAATCAACTATGCACAGGGGATTATAATGCTATGTTAATGTGCAGGAAGCTTCCAAGGAACTATATACTAAACTGCCGACTGAGAGGAAGTTACAGGCAGGGTGGTTTTCTTTCTTTCTTGAGATAAGGTTTGCTGTGTTGCCCAGACTAGCCTTGGACTTCTAGGCACAAGTGATCCTCCTGCTTCAACCTCCCAAGTAGATGGTTCAACAAGGTATGCCACAGCCCTAGCTTCTGGAGACAATTACAATGGAGCTGTTTTCCTGATCCTCAGCTGCCACACACGTGCTTAAACAGGCTGAATCCTTTTTAAAGATAGGTGTATTTTAGCACTAACAATAGCTGAAGTTAAGTGGGCCTTCAGAGTGACAAGATAACCCTGTGTCAGCACGGACCTATGTGTTTTTCTGAAAGCCTGAACGCTCGTGGGTCTCCTGTCAGATCATATGCTTCTATGTACTATCCCCTCAGGGAGTACCTGGTCCAGAACAAGAGTTAGGTAGGATTTGCTGAATAAATCAACCAATGGATGTCTCATTTATGGTCATAAAGACAGTGGAGAGTTTCCTTGAGTTCTCTGTCCTGTAAACTACAATGGTCCACTTGAGGCAATGAATCGTGTTACCACATAGCGTGTTCTTGGTTTGTTCTCAGCATATCACCTCATTACTGACTGGCAACAAGCCGAGATAAGACAATTCCATTTTCAGCATATCTAATGCATTCAGTTATCTATGCAAAGTAAATCACTGAGTAAAATGTGCCTGTCTCTGCTAGAGCAAAAGAATGGCTGAGGTCAGCAGATGCTACACGAACTAGCTGATAACAGGGGTTGGGAATCAACCAGCTGGGAACACCAAGCTGGCACCTTGTCAGACAAGTGGGCCATGCCTCCTAACTTCAGTTCCCACCTTGCATCTGACCCGAGCTCTTTGCAGAGGGCTCCTGGCTTTTATTTCTGGGTTTAAGGTACCAAGAACAACACAAGGTGCCACCCAATAGTTTTTGGGTGAATTAAAGAGACGAGAGATGGAAAACACGAATCCCACATACAGCTGTCTATGTCTACAAACTGAAACTTTTACTTTAGTGCACCAGAATATCCCCCAGAAGGCTTTATGCCTGAAAACCCCAGCAAGGGGGGCATCTTGATGTGTTTTCTTCATTGCTCTAAGTATTCGTGGAAGAGCAAGTGAAAACCAACCCAAGTGGTGCAGCACATACTGCCTTTTAGCTCCCGGCTGGGAAGGTGCTCAGGAGAAACCTTACAGCTTGAAGATGAAATATTGCCCACAGACTGTCTGAATACTTGGTCCTCAGTTGGTGGCACTGTTTTGGAAGTGGTGGAACTTTGAACATGGGGCCTACTTAGCAGATACAGAGATATAGAGGTAACTTTGAGGGTTGTAGGCTGGTCCTGCTTCTGGTTTATCCCTGATTCCTCCTCCCTGCCATGGACCACACCCTTCCTAAAATAAATCCTTTCTTTAGGTTGCTTTACGACAGTGATGGGGAAAGAAACTAATACAGGAATTGCAGGATACTCACAGCCAAAAAGCCCAGCTTGCCTCCACATCGGGTCTTGAGCCCCATGGCGGCTGTCAGATGGATCTCAATAAGTGTGCTTGGTGGGATCTTCTCCTCGGCACACTCGGCAAGGTTCACAGCACACAGAGCCATGTGTACATCTGAACAGGTGGATCCTGCAGGAAGCTTCCCTAGGGCAGGCAGAGACAGACACTAGTGTTGACAGAATCTCCAAACCACAAGTCTATTTGCCCCTCTAGCCTAGGGCTTTATCCCTCAACTGTTATCTACAGGCTAGGGTATTTGAACACTTGGTTCCCACTTGGTGGTGCTATTTGGGGAGGTTACTGGGGGGCCTTTGAGGGCTAAAGCACAGCTCCAGACCCAGTCTGACTCAGCGCTCCACCTGTGGCTGAAAACCCCCTCTGCCTACTCTCCAAACTGTGAATCAAAGTAAACGACTCCTCCCATTTCTGCCACAGTGGTGAGCACAGTAACTAATCCATGAGGTGCCAGAACTCAGTGGTGTGTGGTGCAACATTTTCCAAGGCAGTGCCAATGGCATGACCACATTCTGTTGACAAAGATCTGAATTTCCAAATACTTGAAGGGAGACAATAAAAACATAACACAAAAACCAAATGGATTTTATTTTCATCACCCTCCTCCCATATATGTCACAGAAAGGGAAAATATACACTGAACGATGCCAGTCACACGTTAGATTAGTAGGTAGAAGGCCTACACTACTAGATCAGAGGACAAAGTGCCCCTAGTATAGGCCCAAGGACCCATTATGGCTGTCCTGAAGCTTTTATATAGTTACAGTTTCTTGCTTTGATCTTCAGATGGAAGCTGGGGGTGACAAAGGACTGGTAGTCTCCTGACCTCAGGGCCTTGAGGGTCAGGCAGCAACCAAGCCCTCTTAACCTCATTAGCTGAGGGTTATTTTTACCCAGCTGCCTTTTTGTTATCAACATGGGGAGCTCTTCATCTCCAAGTTCCTTCTGCACTAGTGTGGGGTACCTGTTTTCCCTCGAAGCTCTAAGCTTTCTCCTTCAGGGAGGGGCCAGAACGCAGCATGAACACCATGCTGTGGGCACCCTATCCCTGGAAAGCCCCATGGGTCGTGGGGTTGAGACTGTTTAGTGAATGTGGAGATGAGTGGTGGGACATGTTCCGGCTAGAACTCCAGACCCTAGCAGCTCAGTCTCGGAGACCAGGGTGTGGAGTCTGTCCTTAGGGCACTGTGAGGGCAGGGAAAAAAAGAAACCAGTAGGAGAGGCCTGAAGACAGGGATTTCCTATTTAAGTTGAAGCCACATCTCATCTCCTGGTCCTTCTTCCATCCTAGAGGCCTGCTTCCTCTCAAAGCCACAAGGATTGCTCCATAGCTCAGGACCACAGCCTATAGGTATTTCTGACTGCATCTACTGCTAGAGGGCACAGCAGCAGAAACTTCTCTTCCTTAACCATCCCTGTCCTTGACCCTCTTACCTGCCAAACCTCTTGATTCTCCTGACCTTTGACTGCTGTCCCTCTCAGGCAGTGTCTTTTTCTGTTTGTTTTTAGAGACAGGGCATCATCATGTACCTCTGGCTGACTAGGACTTCCTTATGTAGACCAGGCTTAGCCTCTAACTCAAGAGACCCACCTGCCTCTGCCTCACGAGTGCTAGGATTAAAGGATGTGCCACCATGCCCAGCTAGGCAGTGTCTGTCTTGACTACATTGCTCCATCTGTTCTTTGGTGAGATATTTTAGATGCCCCTGGTTCTCACTCTCCCCTGAAGGATCAGGGCCCATTATCTAGGCTGTAGATCCCATAGGTCCAATGCCTACAGAATATTTCTCCTCCGTGTCTCATAGGCAAGTGTCCAAAACAGTGCATCACATTCTTTCTTGGAAAACAACTTTCCTCGTTCCCTTCAGCTGCCAGTGGTACCACAACTCAACCAAACTCCTGAGCAGGAAGCCATCCTAAGCAGCACTTTTGTTTTTTCAAAACATTTATTGATATTTCATATGTGCATGTGTGTGGGCACGTGTGTATAAGTCAGAGCACAACTTGAGGGAGTTAGTTTTCTCCTGTCATGGGAATAAATAGGATTGAATTCAGGATGTTATGCTTGGTGGCAAGTGCCTTTATCAATTGAGCCACCTCGCTGACCTTTCATTCATTCATTCATTCATTCATTCATTCATTCATTCATTCATTCATTTTGAGACAGCATCTCAGGGAGCACAAGTTGAGCAAGGATAATCTTGAACTCCTGAGCCTCCCTAGTGCAGGGATTATAGGTGTGGGCCTCCTGGCCAGGCTGAAGAATCTAGAAGCGTCACTGTGAACGATATCTTAGAAATGGTAAACAAAAAATGGACTAGAAAAAATGGACTAGAGAGGGGGCTCGGTGGTTAAGAGCACTGACTGTTCTTCCAGAGGACTGGAGTTGGATTCTCTGCACCCACATGGCAGCTCACAACCACATGTACCTCCAGTTCCAAGGGATCTGACGCCCTCTTCTGGCCTCACAAAGCACTGCCCACATATGGTGCACATCGATATACATAAAATCAATAAATTAAAAAAGACAGAAATGGTAAACTATAGCTATAGCATTGTGTAACACAGGCTGGTGGCTGGATTACAGCCAAGTAAAAGTGGCTTCCATCAAGGTGGAACTCTGGCAAAGCAAGCTAAGGAAGAGAGGTGTGCAACCGGGCAGCAGGCCAGGCAGCAATTCCATTCTTACCTGTGATATGCAGCTGGTGCAGCCTGTGATAGGCCAGGGCTGCATCCCTCGCACTGCTCTTAGCTTCGTCCTCAAAGCCAGCTGCAGTGGCTGGGGTAGCCCGCCAGCGCTGGAAGACTTTTTTGAGTATCCAGCGTACCAGGCGCAGCTTCTGCAGGCTGTACCGGATCACATTCCAGGAGAGGCTGCAGGCCAAGTCCAAGCGGGAGGTAGGCAGTGCCCGGCCCAAAACTGATAAGCAGGTTTGAAGATTGGCAGCAGCAGCTGCAAAATCGCCCTATAAAGTAGCAAGTGGTAATAATGGTCCCTAGTCTTGGCCGTGGCCTTTTTGTTTTCAGATACTTCTATTTTACCAACCTTGTTATCAGAATAAAACACAGTTTCCATGAAAGAAACTCTGAAAAATTTTGGAAAGCTACAAAAACATAAAAAGAAGCCACCTGTAACCTCACCCCCAAAGAATCCCCACAGATATTCTGATGAACTCCCTGACCTTTTTATTAAATGATATAGGACTGTGTTCTGTCTTTGAGCAAATGTTGGCAGTTTCCAGCAACTTCAAAACAGCAACTGTTTTCTTTTCTTTTTTGAGACAGGGTTTCTTGTGTAGTTCTGGCTGTCCTGGAACCTACTCTGTAGACCTGGTTGGTCTGGAACACAGAGATCCACCCGCCTCTGCCTCCTGAGTGCGGGGACCAAAGGCGTGCGCCACCACTGCCCAGCTGCCACAGCAGCTTTTATAAAGAAGGTAGAAACTAGATTTTAGATAAATTACATGCTTAGGTTCTGGAAATTTGTTGAGCCCCACCTCAGAGTTGCTCAATCACAGCTTTGGAATTGTAGCCTATGATTCTGTGGCCTGGAGAAGGCCAAGAAGCACAGCTTTAAGGACAACTCACAGCTAAATTGCTAAACTATCTCAATTTGGGATCTCTGATAAGCTGAAGGTCCCCAAAGGAGTCTATGGCACCTTGCTGATTCTTGTGACTGAGAGAGGTTATCAATGGCTATGAGAAGCTCTTTCCCTAGAAGACTCAATGTTTTCCAGGATATCTTTGGTTTTGCTCCTTTGTCTCAATCAGTCTAGCTCTCCCTAAAAATACTTCCCTAGCAAGAATGCAGCCTCTCACTCAGGGAAGCTGACTTGTTCCGGCCCTGCAGCCTGCCTCCTGGTCACTGCTTAAATACAAGGTCATCTGAGTGTTTCCAAATAACCTCAAAAGAGCCCTTAGTGACTTCCAGCTTCTTCCACCTTTGAGTTAACACAGCTATTACTTACTTTACATCTCAAAATACTTATTCACGTCTACCTTTCTGAAGTGTTAAATTCCAGGTTTTTATCTCTTATTGCGCCTATTCTAAGAACCTCCTAAATTGTTTCTGTACCTTTCATGTTTCCCAATCTATCCTTAACAAAGTCACCAGAATGGCATCATGAAATACCCTTACACCTGCCTCTATGACAGTCCTGTGAACACCCCCAGCATCACATCTGTGTTTTAGGACCCAGGGCTGTGGGCAGACTCCAATGGACTACAACTGAGGTGTCACAGTCTGTCAAAGGGAGAGTAAACACTGGCTTACTGTGGTTCAGGACCGTTCTCTGTCACATGACTCCCAAAGTGTGCATGTTTAACTCCTTCAGGGTCATAAGATGCCACAGACTCCTCCCCATAACTTCTCCTTATACTGATTCCAAATAAAAACCATCAGCTAATTTTCCTGCTCAAAAATCTTCCCTGAGCCCTGATTCATCAGTGAACTGGAGAGACTGCACACAGTTAAGAGTGCTTGATGCTCTTCCAGAGGACCAGAGTCTGGCTCCCAGCATCCACGCCAGGAGGCTCAACAGCTACCTACAACTCCAGCTCTAGGGATTCTGACATCCTTCTCTGGCTCTGTGGGCACCTGTACTCATGCGTATTCCTGTATACCTTCATACAGACACAAACACATAAATAAAAATAAGTCTAAAAAAAAAAGACTGAACTCAGTTACAAGTCAAAGTCAGAACTCGGCAAAGGCGGACCACTACACCTCCAGCCTTCACTGCCATCTCTCTTTGACAGATCCTGCACTTTTGACACACATATCCTCTACTTGTCAACAGTTGAATGTGAATGTTCCCTTCCCCCCAAAGGCTCATGTGGTCCAGCACTTGGTCCCCAGCTGGTAGTAATGCTTTAGAAGGTTGTGGAACCTTCAGGACTAAGGCCTGGCTGACAGAAGCGCGGTGCTAGTGGCAGATCTTGCAAGTGATCTCCATTTATAGTTCCTGATGACTGATGAGCTCTCTGCTTCCTCATCTGCCGAGATGTCAGGATACCATACCACAAGCTCCTGCCCCGTGACCACCAGCCTTCCCCAGGAGGGACTGAAACTATGAGCTCAAACACACTTCTCCCTTAAATTGCTTCTATTAGGTACTTGGTTACAAAAAGAAAGTGACTAATACATTACTCATGGCACTATCAGCTTGAAAGGTCCTGCCATGCCTGCTTGCCTGTCCTTAGTGAGGACAGCACTACCTATACCAAGACTTCCAGCACAGTATGCCATAGCACAGACAAAGCTCATCTAGTGTCCGCAGCATGACCTATGCACACGTGCACCATCCACCACTGCCTTGGGCCTGTTATAAGTCACCCCAACACCAGCCACCAGACTTCATACAACAACACGCACTGAGTTCTTGTTTCAGCATAGAGGAAGGTGAAGAAAGGTGGATGACAGAACTCACTTTGGCAAGGTCTAGGTCCGCCTGCTTCCGGTGTCTCCAGAAGGTGACTGAGGAGCGTGAGTGTGGGCGGATCACTGGCTCCCCGTGGACCAACAGCTTCACAAAGACGCTCAAGACAATCACACCATTTACCAGCCACAGGAGGAGAGTCGGCATCATCCAGTCAAACCAGCCCCCAGAACCTAAAGAGGGGCAGCTCAGCTGAGACTACCAGGCAGGCCCCTTGTGAAACACCAAGGCTCCTGACAATCTCCAGAAGTGTGAGATCAAAGAGCCTTCTGCATCATTTTCAGAAGAAATAGTAGACAACTGTACAGTCTAAAGAGAAATCTTTATATCCCCTGGCACCATGGAACTGAGTGCCACACAAACCTCAGTTTAAGGACATTAGGACATCAAACTCACACCTGACATAATGCCACATAGTCCCTCAAACAGGCACTTCCCCCATCTCTCCCAATTCCTCTCCACGGTAACTGTAACAAAGCAGGTTCTGGGTTTGCTTTGCTTGTCCCAACTAATCTAAAGCTTGACTTATTATGCACAACTTAGGCTAGCCCCTGCTGGAAGCAAGCAGGTGGGAGGCCCAACCCCATTTTGATTAGGTGGATACACCATGAAGTTTTACACAGGGTCCTTTCACTATAGCAGTCTGCCTAACCCAGGCAGCATCAGGGAACCCACCTACCTGACTCCAATGACAGTACACTGCGGCCAGAGCCTGAGTATGGGTGCTGCTCAGCATTGTGGGCTCCTCCCCACTGAAGCAAGGAAGTCAAGGGGTTAAAGGAGAGGCCCAAGAAAGTGAGGACACACAGCAGAATTCGAGATCGGTCCACCATGCCCAGTGCCACAGGAGGAGAGTCTGGTTCATCCTTGACCTTCAAAACAGCAACACAGGGTTCATGCAGCCCTTTGTGGGGCCCCCCAGAAGTCACAGACATTTGATATCTGGTTCCCAGTTGGTGGCTTAGGGGAGGAGTATGAGGAAAAGTCTTACTGGAGAAGTATGTCACCACTTGGAGTGGGTTTGAGATTTCATAATGCTCTCTCTGCCTTCTGCTTGTAGATCGGGGTGTGAGCTCTCAGCTGTTCCTGCCACTATGCTTTTCTCTGCTCTGCCATCATGGACTCTAATCCTCTCTTTCAATAAGTCACCTTGGTCATGGTGTTTTGTCACATCAAGAGAAAAGTACCTAAAACACTGTTTTTATCCATACACCAAGAAACAGACTGTGGGTTTTAAATTCAAAATCATTAAGTCAGAGAGGAAAAAAAGCCAGAAGGAAACTAAGAAGTCCACAATTCAAACTATTACTCAAACACTGGAATCTTTTTATTGCTGACTGAGTATATCCTACAGAACAAAAGTAAGGAGTACAGGGTCTCACAATGTATATCGCTGGCTGGCCCAGAACTCTTTGGTATAGACGACCAGGATGAGCCTTGAACTCACAGACCTGCCTGTCACTGCCTCCCGAGTGCCAGGTCAACTTTCTTTCTTACAAAATGGATAGTTACAACAACAGAGAGCATACTGGGGTTGAAGATGTGAAGATCAAGAAGCACTCCCATGATTACAGAGAGGACAGGGTCTTTGTTATTTTTTGTTTTTGAGATAGGGTCTCTTGTTATTTTTGCCACTGTGTAGCGTACATGAGCAACAATGTTGTGGCTAAAAAACAAACTAAGAGTCCTGGAGAGAGAATTACAAATTTGGCCCACTATATCTGGGTTTTTAACACAGGTTCTGTATCTCAGGCACTCAATGTTGCATGCATAGCACTATTTCATTGTGTTCACACCACACCTCAATAATGATGGAAACCATGCTTTACAGTAAAGAGTGTAACTTTTTAGGGGGAGGTTTGCTTTTGTTCATGGATTCAAAGGTTTTAGTTCCTCATACTAGGGACAGCTGTGGTGGCAGAGCTGAGCAGCTTGTCTCACCTCGGTGGCGAGGGAAAACACAGAAAAGGAGAGAATGCTAAGTTGAGTTTGCTTATTAAAACTAGAATGTGGCCAGGTGGTAGTAGCACATACCTTTAATCTCAGCACTTGGGAGGCAGAGGCAGGCAGATCTCTGTGA
>LOJH01035988.1:0-11335 GCA_001685095.1 Ellobius talpinus | reverse complement strand
AGATTGAAACACACACACACACACACACACACAGAGAGAGAGAGAGAGAGAGAGGAAGGAGAGAGAGAGAGGCAGTACCAAGAGTGCCCCCAAATGCCCCTTTATAGTGTTTCAAGGCAGCTTATATAGGGTTTCCTTGACTAAATGGCCACACCCTAAATCTCAGCTGCAAGCCCCCCAGAAACCACTCCCCTGCCATCAGGAACCCCTGCAAAACAAGTTGTTTGCTCAGAGCAGTTGCAAGCATAGGAAAACAAGTTGTTTACTCTGGCAGGCAGGGGGGTCACAGGAAATTCAGGATCTGGGGTCCACAGTCCCCAACAGGTTACCTCACTCAGGATGTTTTTTTCTACATCCGTCCATTTGCCTACAAATTTAAAAATGTCATTTTTTACCGCAGAATAGTCCCCTATTGTGTAAATGTACCACATTGTCTAGGTTTTAATGAGCATAGAAGGAAGACAAAAAGTTGAATTTTGACTTCAGGTCTTAGATCTGAGTTCCTAGGGAAATATCAGAAAAGAGGACCCAGTTTGGAAAAGGAATAATGGAAACACTTCACAGAAATACAGTTGTTTTTACAGTTCAGTGTTTTTCAGGCTTTGGTACTGAACCCTTTTCCTCACTTACATAGAACACCCTCTTTAGACAAATGGATGTCAGTTGTTAGAAAATGCTAGTCAATCTTGTTATACCAAAATGCCTAAACCAGCTCTAAACTCCCCACTGAACTTTAGAATATACAGCTGGTTCTAAATAACATTGATTGAACGAAAATTTCAACATTTGCAAAGCTAGTTATCATCTTCCAATGACCACCTGTTTCTTATGTTTTTTATTTTCCAAATTATCTTAATTACTGATGCCACCATTTACCCAAAGACTTGGACCTTGGGTGACCTAGAAACCCATATGAATAACTTTACCTTTGTCTTAACCCTCACATTTAGATTCTTTCTAAAACATGCTGTTCTTTGTTTCTAAGTGTTATTTGTGCCTGACCCTCTGGATTCCAAATTCATTTCTTTACTGTAGTGTGTAGCTGGATTTTTTTTTTTACTCTTTGGGGATCTACCCCCTAACACCAAATAAATACACGGAGACTTTTTCTTACTTAACAATGCCTGGCCTTAGCTTGGCTTGTTTCTAGCCAGTTTTTTTTTTTTTAAAAAAAAAAACAACCTTAAATTAGCCTATCTATCTTTAACTACATTTTGCCTCTGGGCTTTTTATTTTTTTTAATTCTATATATCTTTCCTTCCTTCTTACTCCATGGCTGGCTGGGTGGCTGAATGGTTGGCCCCTGGCATCCTCCTTTCCTCCTTTTCTTACTCCCCCCTCTTCTTTCTTCTCTCAAGCCTAGATTTTTCCTTCTATTTATTCTCTCTGCCTGCCAGCCCTGCCTGTTTCTCTCTCCTGCCTTGCTATTGGTCGTTAAGCTCATTATTAGACCAATCAGGTGTTTTAGGCAAGCAAAGTAACACAGCTTTACAGAGTTAAACAAATACAACATAAAAAAATGCAGCACATCTTTGCATCACTAAACAGATATTATTCAGCATAAATGAATGTAACACATCTTAAATTAATATTCTACAACACTGTAGTAACTTAGATCCTTGACTTCATACTTCCTTCTTCTAAACCATACTCCACAGTGCTGTCACCACCGAACACTACAGATGCACCATGATCTGGCTTTCCAAATGAGTGAAGCCCTCAAAGAGTTTTCCCTACATCTACAGATGCTGGCCCCAAATTCTATACATGACACTATAAATATACATACAACACAAGAGTACCCCTTGTGTCCTAGGATCACCCATAGGAAATCAGCATAAAACAACCCAGCTTCCAGAATTTAATATCTTTGTATAGTAGAAATATTCAAAACAGAGCATCTTCGATTTACCTCAATGAATTTTTTAGAAAAATAAAACAAATAAGTCTCTCCAATCACAGCTTGCTGAATTAATTTTTGAGAAATCTTATATGGTCTAATTACATAAGAAAAAATTCTTTGAAAAGAATGTACTTTATTCTGAGCATTTTGTCTATGTATTTATAAATACTTATACTTACCAAATATATTTTGTACTTTCTTTGTATTTACTTTTATAATTGTCTTTTATACTTTACTTTTATAATTATATAATAGTAGAGTTACCACATGAATGGACCTGACCTCTAATTTGGAATGTCTTATATACAGGATGGCAAGAACTTGCCTAAGCATTACCTGAACTCTATCATATAAGAACAAATTATGCTGTTGTAATTACACTATCCTAAAATTAGAACTTAAAAAGGAGCAGAAAGGATATTAAAATAACTCCAATAAAATACTTTGCATACATCTATATTAGTAAAACCTGAAAGAAATGAACAGTAGGCAAGTATAAACTACTAAAATTGTCCCTTCAAGAGGTAGAAAACCTAAATAAATCAATTTTCATGGAAAAAAATAAAGTTGTCATAGAAGTACTCCTCAAAAATGTGCAGGGTCCAGATGGTTCTGCAAACAATTTATTTCAAGCTTTCCAGGAATGAATTGTTTCTACGCTGTATAAATTGGTTCAGAACATAGATAAAGAAAGGAGCTGTCTGTGTTCCTTGTTTGAAGCCATCATCCATCCAACAAAGGGAGCATAGACTCCAGGCTGCACCCTAAAGAGCTAACATGAAACTGGTGAGAAAATGATAAGTTCAACATTACTTTAGTTTTAAGTATTAAAGAAGAAATGGTAGATTCACTTCAAAACTTAAGAGATAATTCAACAGTGGAAAACTTAAAAGACCAGAAAAGGAAAATGAAAAAAACCCCAAAAACAAACAAACAAAAAAAACCCTGCACTATGATCCTGTGATGGAAAAAGCCTTTGTTTTCATAAACCTGGATGAGGACAAGAAACGCACACCTCCTGGTTGATGCAACTATTGTCCTCTTTTTAAATAATCGGATAATAAAACTGAGACACTGAAGACATCAAAGCCCATGTGTTGTTGTAACAGTGGATGAGCCTGCTCCAGTTCAGCTCTACTGTCCCTGCCTCTCAGAAATGTAGAGATGCTCTGTGCTTTGTACAGGATTGCACTCCCTGAGAGGTTCTGCAGTTCAAGAAGGCGCTATGGGGGCGAGAGAAAACTGTGTAGCTGTACGCTCACCGTTCCTAGGAAAGCGAGCAGTCGTGACAGGCATTTTTATGAGTCGGCTGCCGGGGAGAAAACAGCTGACAGGGAAGCAGACGCTGCTGGAAAGCTGCTTCTGCTTTGGATTGACATCTCCAGCTCTGTTGTGAGGAGGCTGTCATGAAACAGACAATAAGGAACATAAACAGTGAAGAACAATGAATCACGGGTCCAGTTCAATACAAGAAGCTCGACCACCTTGAGCAGGACGATGTTACCTTGGCGATGCCTGGAACGCACTGGAGTTTCAGGTGTTTCTTTCTAGTAAAAGTCACTATCCAACCTGCATGGCAAAGGAGGAGGAATGTCTGTTAGTCCGTGAAGATGAGCCGTGAAGGCCTTCAAAGCACTTGGCTACTGTTTAGGGATGGTCTCCCACAGTACCCATTCCCTTTCAAGAGCTGACAAGCCTTTCAGTTTGAATGATGATAACCCTACCACTTTAGTTGCTCCTGATTGGGGAAGAGACTGGCATGTGAAGCATAGGCTCCAGAATTGAGTCAAATCCAACTGGACCATAACATGCCCAACTACTTGGTGTCATCCGAGGTCAGGTGTTGGGATACCTCTGCACTCCTCTTTCAATTTAGAATAACCGGTTATGGATAGCCTTTTGTGTTTCTATATGAGTTTTTAAATTGTTTTTTCTTCTAGTTCTGTGAAGAATGTCATTGGAATTTTAAAGGGGATTGAATTGAACCTGTAGATAAGGCCATTTTTACGATATTAATTCTGCCTATCCCAGTGTATGGAAGGTCCCTCCATACAACCTTAAACTTCTGATCCTTCTGCATTTGCTTCCCAAATGCTGTGATTAGAGGCATGCACCACCACACCCATTGTCAGTACTAGGGATTAACTCAGAGCTTTGTGCATGTGAGACATGCATTCTGCGAACCTCGGTACATCCCGAGCTCAAAGTGTTACATGAGAAATCTCTGCATGAATTCCCCCAGGCCTCTTCCTTGTTCTCTCAGAATTGCTGTACGCTCATCCATAAGTCAGAAATCTAATTTACTTGCTTAACTCATGTAGATTCAAGCATGTGTATGGACTCTGTTGTTGTTTCTGATTTTTCAAGACAGGATACCAACTATGTCAATGGTCTAGAACTCACTATATAGACCTGTCTAGGAACTCAGAGATCTCAGAGGAAGAGGAGCTTTATAGGAAGATTAAGGAAGGTTGCGGTATCCAGGAACACATGCTTAGAATGGAGATATAAAGAAAAGGAACATCATGCCCTTCTGAGTAATTCTGAAAGCAGGCAGTTGTAAAGGTTCAAGGCTATGACTCTGCAAGCTGCTGTACCAGGGAGTAGAAATAAATTCTAGGATCTAAAAATACATCACCACATTTAAAGGATAATTATTCTGCCTCTTTCTTTAGCTAGGGGTAGGCCTTAGCCAGGCCATTGACCTAACCAATGAGAATGTTGGATCTCGAACCAGGGCAGAAATTTTACCCTCTTGACCGGAAGGCAATAGTGTTAGGGTGTTGTGTCAACCCAAGTGGTAATCTTGGCGACTTGACCTCTCTGAAATGTTTGATAGTTCACATGCCTCTTTCCTGAGTCCTTTCTTCCCCTACTCCCAGGACACATATAAAAGCTGATACAGGTGATATAAAATAATAATGCAATATTACTTGATCAGGGTCCTCCTAAAAATTCTCCATCATATCCTTTTCTCCAGAACCCAAGTTTGTATATTCTCTAAAGGTCTGCTGACAGTCTTATTCTCTATTTTCTTTTGGTGTGTCATTCTTCCACTCAGTTCAATGACTACTCTCTGTGTTTCTATCCTGATAATCATGAAGAAATAAAAATGCAAGAGTAAGATATAGTATCTGCCTTTAAAGATGTGAGTAGCCATTAACCATGTGGACAAGAAAGAGAAAGGCCTGCCAGGCAGGTAAATGCACACATGTGAAACAGTGGTGTTGTGCATAAGGCTGAATGGAAAGTAGGAGATTTCAGGTGACAAACTGATCTCATATGCAGAGGGTGTAAAGGTTTGTTCTTCTGGGAACTGGCCATTGTTTTGAATTCCACTTGCTTTCCTTGCTCCTACTTTGCCAGAGCCTTCATTGCCGATCAAACTTTGGCTCCCAGCAGGAACTTTGGCTCCAATCAGGAAACTCATTTTGTGTCTCATGGGAGTCATTGAATAACTGCTTCCATGGGATGGTGAGGACTTAAATCGATGTCCAGCTGGTTTTGCTTTGGGGAATAATGTAGATGCCACAATTTAATATTTTACCTCTTTGATCTGAATGTATCCTAAATTAAATGAGCCTACAGCTCAGAGGTAGATGATGAAATCTTTCATAATGATACAAACTCAAATGAAACAGTGTTTGAAATAGAATAGTCATCTTGAAAATATGGTTCTGTAGCTTTGTGTGTGGACCAATGTCAAGAGATTAAAAAGCTATGACACTCCTAGTGCTGGTTAACTCCAGTGAGATGAAAGTGAAGAACAATAAAGGGGAAAAGGAAATTGGTCAAAGTCTAAAAATGCCAAACATAAGCACATAGCTTTCTCCTGGTAATCCCATTGATCTCAGGAAGAACTTGGCCTGCATCCAATTAATACCCTAAGACTACCACCCTAAGACTGTTCCTCAGGCAGCCTGGGGTAACAGGAAGCATATACCTGCTGAAATACTGGTCCTCAAGCTCAGTTAGATTGTTTTAATAGTTTCTGGGGTGATATAACTCCTACACTCTGGTTAACTCTGTGTAAAGACATAGAACTTGAAGATCTTCACTGTGCTTTGAGATGAAAACATAACATCTTTTCACCTTTGGTCCAATAGATGCTGGTGTGTAACAACTGCCTGGGTTTCTTCTGGACTTGATGAAGCTGATGTGAAAGAGACTGTTTGATCAGAAGAGAAGAAGCTACTTCCAGCACTTCCAGCTCATCCACTGGGCTCTTGCACCACTTTGGAGACGGTTTTCAAAGTCAGAGTGCTGCTGAGGAAGGATGCATGTACTTTATGCAATGATCCATTTCTATCAGCATCAGAATGCTTGGGTTTGAGGCACAGAAGATAGAAGTAAAAATGATGTTGAGGACCAGCTCAAGACAAGTCCAGACCAGGTCAGATGGTATATACCGCATCAGAGAAGTGGAATTTTATACTGGAAGAAATGGGAAACTCTTGAAAGGATTTATATTGCCCAAGACAAATTTAGACTTATATATTTAAAGTATGCTTTAAAAGTAGTGAAGATTCAAAGAGACACACAAAGGTGTCCATTTCAGAGATTACTGTATTGACTGAGGAAATACTGATATTAAACTAACATAATATCAGTGGAAATTAATGAAAAATCAGAGAGAAAAATGGACTAGCACTGGAAAGAATCTATCCTGACACCCATTTTCTCAGTTAGATGAGATGAGAGATGGGCCATGGTCTAAAGCCTCCAGCATATTGCTTACAGAGGATATAGAGTGAGCCCAACATAGCTCAGTTCACATACAAGGGGTTAATGCAGCTTTACTAAGTTGGAAGAGAAATTTTAGGGAGCTTGTTTTGGAAGCAACAAATAACAGCCTTAGATAAGAAAGACATGAAAGCTACAGATCCTTTCTGGAGATGTAACAATGGAAATAGAAAATATTAGACCAGGGAGTTTTCAGGAGAAAATCTCACAGGATTTAGTCATTGACTAATAGCTTTTAGTGAATTAAAAGTGAAAGATAACTCTTATGTTCCAACTTCATTTCTGGCTAAAGAGCTAAAGTCAAACGAGAATAAAACCATAGACAAACAGCATTATGGATTTCAGTAAGAAACTGAATTTCCAGTGGATGGTTAAATAACCTCCATTTGGCACAGAATTCTCATTATACTTTAGAGCTATTATGCCCACTGGGGAGAAAAGCGTTTCTTGCCCAGAACTGGGGCGATTGTCAAGTTACCATGTGTGTACCAATGTTTCAGTGCCATGTCATTTTTCCTAAGTTACTCTTGCCCGTCTATAGTGAGCTGTTGGGCAGAACTATTTGAAGGGAGGAGATTTCAAACCTGACGGTAACTTTTAGTTCAAGATGTTTGACCTTTTATCCACATTTAAATATCTGAAAAATACTTGGAAACCTCAGCTGAAAGATCAAACAAAATTCTGTCACCAAGGTTCCTGGCCTTTCTCCCTTTCTGAGAAAAGGAATTAAGGCTTCAGGCTTTCTTAATACACATTTGAAACCAAATTCATTGATTGAGAGCTTTCGGTTCTGCATTTATTTCCTCTGCTTTAGTCAATATTGCTGGGAAATCTGTGCCTTTGTCCCCATTAGTTTCTCCTTTTTCTTCTTTCCTCTATAAAGTGAGAGACTTTCAGCAGAGCAAATGAGTAAAGAACTACAATCCAGATTCTGTTTAAGTAGCTTTTACTAAAATGGCCAGACTAGGAAACTAAAACATCAGTAGCCTAATACTAGCTCAGAGAGGGGTTTCTTAAGTTAGAACCTTACTCTTGTTTTTATTTTTTAAAATATTTATTTATTTTAGAGTCCCTCTCTCTCTGTCTAATCATTCTATGTGGCATGTATGTACAAGAGTGTGCAGAGATCACGGGGGTGCTGGGAACTGAACCCAGATCCTATAAAGAGCAGTCAGTGCTCTTAACTACTGGGCCATCTCTCCAGCCCCATCTTTTAATTCTATCACAACTGGAAATTATGTGTTTATTTCTAATTGAAAGATTGCTTATCAGGCCTAATGTGCACTAGATCTTTAAGAATCATCACTGAACAATACTAAGGCATTTACTCTCAGCAATGCAGAACAACATGCCCAACAAAGATGCAAATTGGTGTTCATAGAGGAGGAAGTGCTATGAGGAAAAGAAAATATTAAGCAAAGGGGGGAAGAACAAAGGGAACGGATGAATAGCTGGGTGAATGAAGGAACTGTAGCATTAAATGTGAAGGCCAAGTAGACCTCCCAGGAAAAGGAAGAACAGAGAACAAAACTGAAGGGCGAGGGACAATACTACAAAAATATCCAGGCAAAGAGCACTGCAGACAAATAAAATAGCAAGAACAAAGACAGTGGCACCGTGATGCCCAGAATGTTCCACAAATAGTTAAAAAGAAAAAGAAAAGGAAAAAAAATTACCAGTGCTAAGTTGCAGGCATGAGTAAGAAAAGCCAGAGCAAACCGATGAGGAGCAGACACCAGCAGGGTTAAGGAGGCTGCTGTACAGACTTAAGCTTTATTCTTTGGTCTATCATTTCTAACACTTTGTTCTTTTGTTTAGCAAAAGATGTAGGCTGCTGATAGCTTTGACATTTATGGAAATTCAAGAATCACTTTATTCTGACCATAATTAAATGATCTTGTTCTTTCATCCCCCAAGGATTTTTCTGTTAGGTGTGTCATTTTTACCATGCCTGGAAGAGACTCATGTCTATTTCTACTTCTTTACCTTTCTTTATACATTCATCTTGGACTGTAACTTGTGTGCCTCCCCAGTGCTAAGATCCTCTCTTTGCTGAGGTCTACCTCATCCATTCTCATTGACGTTTCCCCCACCTTTATTTACTCTTTTTAGAAAAATTAATGTTTGTTGTCTTATGTAATTAATCATATCACACACCACTCTTTAAAAGGACCTGCTTCCAAAAGTTTGAGCACTTATCTACTTTATCTGTACTGATTTTTCTTTCCAGGGTTTATGAGTCATAAGGCACTGGTTACACAGAAGAGAGAGGTGTCTCACCCTTCCCCTGGGGAAGTTCAAACAAGGGAGGCAATGAATAGCAAATCAATGATGATGATAGTACATTATTAATATACGGTTATGGTTCTGACAGTGATGGCATCTGGAACTAGGGAAAAAAGCAACCAATAAAGTAATGCATGTTAGATGCCCATTGTACCCATTCTTACCCCTTATCTTGGTGAACCCTACTAGTTTGCTAGTAGTTTGCTAGACAGAAGTTGCACACTGCAGTTTAGAGCAGCATGGGAATTAAAATACAGAGAGGCAAGGCGAACTGACTGTAGCTATTCAGGCAAGCCCAAGATAGGAAGTAGGCGAATGCCCTGTGCTTAAATGTAGAGCTATACTAATCCTGTTATCCAGTTCATAGAAACACAACAATTTAAATATGTTTTGTATCAGTAATAATATAGTGATTTCTTTCATTTTCTTTCTTTCCTTTTCTTTTTCTTTTTTGTTGTTTTGTTTTGTTTCTCAATACAGGGTTTCTCTGTGTAGCCCTGGCTGTCTTGGAACTTGCTCTGTAGATGAAGCTGGCCTCGAACACACAGAGATTCACCTCCCTCTGCCTCCCAAATGTTGGGATTAATGGCATGCCTGGCCTTTCCTTTCCTTTTCAACTTCACCCTTGTCTCTCCAAAGACTGAGTTAAAAATAAAACCTGGTTGCCGCCTTATTTTTTCTTACCATTTCCATTATAGTTTTAAAAGATTAATTATGATTCAAAAATGTCAAGTTTGAATGTTGATTCTGGCTCTCCTTCATTGTAAATTATTAACACTTAGTGGTTTGGGGTTCTTCATTAGTAATATAAAGATATCAGTATTTGGACCCTGGCAAAATTAATGTGGTTTTGTTTGTTTCTTTGTTTGATTTTTTTTTCTTTTTTAATGTCTGGGTTTGGAATGCAGCTTAATTATTGATGGAACACTTGCCTAGCAGGTATGAGTCCTGGATTAATCCTAGCTCTCCATTATATAAACACCTTAATTAGTTAATTAAATTAGTAGGGAAATGAAACATATTGTATAACTTAAGCATTATTTTGGTCAATAGAGTTCCAGATTTCTTTTTATTTAGAGAAAAAGCTACAGGATGCATACATCAAACAGTTAGGTGGTTTCCCAGATGATGGCTAAGGAAATGAATGAATACAATCAAATTCTGACAAGCAAGGGCTACTTTTTCAGAAATTGATATAACACAGAAAGCCAGCCATTGTTTGCATTTTGGCAAAACTCAAACATGGAGAAAGGAGTGAAAAAACTTTATCACAAAAAAGAGGGAACCACTGTGCAGACCCCACTGGAAGCTGTGCACATAGGCTGATTATAAATGGAATGTCCTATGCAACTGGCTAAGCGTGCAGGCTTAGCTTTCTCAGGTTGAGTATAAAACTAGGGAAACTGTTCATTTTAATAAAACTGCAACAAAATTTGATGGGTGGCTCATTGGTCTTACTGTCTATGGATCATACTTATGGATTTCTAGTCCAGTCACTGACTGACTTATTGATAGTTTCTGCTGTTTATGGGGGCAGAGTCAGATATACATACATACATACATACATACATACATCATATACACATGCATATATATACATACACACACATATCCTGTTCCTGTTTGTGTGTCTTTCACTATCTCTATCAACAGTTGATTTAGAAGTCTCTATAATTTAGAGAAGAACATTTGTATATTGTTTTGCCCTTTGGACAAGGTCTCACATAGGACAGGTTATCCTCAAGCTCACTAGATAGCAGCATATGACTGCCGCAAGTAGCAGCTTCTGGGTCTGCTGATTCTACCTCCTGAGTTCTAGAATTTTAGGTGAGGACCAACATGCCTGATTTTATGTGGTACTAGGGCTTTGGACATGCCAGGCACTCTACCCACTCTGCTACATAACCAGGCATCTACACACTGTAGTTGACTCTTATTTATTAATCCAATTCTGCAGCCAAACTAGAAGCATAAATTTTCTAAATATTAACCTTATTAGAATTAGCAAATTAATATTTGAGTTGTTGATTAGGATATTAATAACTTGCTCTTTTCATACTTCTAACTAAGTATTCCACTCTAAGTTGAATCACAGGATGATGAACATGGTGAAGAAAAGTCATTGTTAGGTTCTAAAGAGTTTGCTTCCTTATTTGTTTGTTAAGACAGGATTCTCCCATGTAAATAACCTGGCAATCTTGAACTTCACTGTGTAGAACAAACTGACCTGAATGTACAAGGATACTCCTGTCTCTGCCTCCCAAAAAGGAGTTGGATTACCTTGGAGCTAGAATAATAAGTAGTTGTGAGTTGCCTGACATGGGTTCTAGGAACCAAACAGATTCTCTAGAAAAGAAGCAAATGTTCTTTTTTTAAATTGATTTTTATTGAGCTCTACATTTT
>LOJH01035987.1:0-15626 GCA_001685095.1 Ellobius talpinus | reverse complement strand
CCTCTTGCCTCTCTTTCCTCCCATATCCCAGAGCTGCTCACTAAGCTTATATATACTTTCCTACTTAAATGAATGAAACACTGGCTTAAAGGGTCCACTTTGTGCCTCTGTCCACTCATAATTTTCCAGCTCTGTTCTGTAGGTGGCAGTCATGTCTGGAAGGAGAATGTAGTTCATGGTTTCAGACTGATCTGCCTAAGGAGGCCTTGGAGAAACCCAAGCCTGAACTTTCTTGGTCTTCCTGTTTGTCTGGTTTTCCCTTCCCAGCAAACATTCCAGGCTAGTTGATTTGGCCTCTTGCTTTGAGGATTTAAATGGGGAACCTTGTTTGTGGTATAATTCTGGTTTAAAGAAGTGTCTTGTTTGCCACACACTGTACACAAAACACATGTCTCAGGAAGCAAGTATGAGCTGTGCTCACAGTACAAAATGAATCCCTGCTTCTAAAAATACCCTGATGCATTTTCTGGTGTGTACAAAAATCTAATTATTAACAAAATCTGTTTTGTTTCAGGAGAATGACTACTGCAGCCAACCAGTTCCCTTGTACTCCTGAAAAGGTCTTGATTTTGCATGATGAGCAGTGGTATTCTAGAGTCTGTGGGTTTAGAGACTGATACTAAAAAAATGTAAGACTTCAAGTAGGATATTGTCACATGTGCCCAGACAATTCCCCATGATTTCTTCACTTCACAAACCAGAATATATTGGAAGGATTTTGTCCGTATAAAAACCACCTCATTCACCTTCAGGAGATCCCATTCCCCCTTTCCATTGGCTGGCAAATGGTATCATTTACCAGGGCAAAACAAGTTGGAGGTGGGTTTGCTAACCTCCTTCTGGACTTCACGCAGGTCTTTCTCTTTGATGGCTTTTTGCTTAGCTGTGTAAGTCATCAATTTTCTTAAAATTTCTGTCCCAGTATAGAAAAGAGAATGGGAGTATTTGAAAAACACATGCCCCCCCAAATTTGGTGGAAAGAAAAGAACACAGGAAGTAGAAATAATTTAAACAAAAGGAACCGATGTATATTATGCAATTATACTGGCAGATCCAACCATAAGAATTTCAAAGTATTCTAAGACTGACAGAAGACCTGCGTAGGTGCTATAAGAAGGTGCACTTGCAGGAAGGGCAAAGGAACTTCGGTGCAGAGGGAGGCAGAGACCGCCTTAGGTGGCAGGATAATAAACAATAAAATATATTATTGGTGGTTGCATTATTTTATCCTTGGGGCTAGTGGAGAAACATTAAATAAACTATTATACTCACATGCTTGATCACATCAGGGGAAGGATTTAGAGTCTCAGTTATAGGTAGGACAACAGAGAGAGGGAGGGAGGAGGAAGCGGGAGAGGTGGAGAGGACATGCACATACGGGCATTTCACTTATTTATAAGCTACCTATGTGCACCAGTGGAGCTGGAAATCAGCATTAGTCTGCTTCATTGTCAGATTCTTGTCAATAAATCCTACTCAAATGCCACCCCTGGAGTCCTCCTCCCTGTCATGCGCAGTCAGTCACTCCTTTTTAATTCCAGGCCGTTTTGTGGATAGCTCTTTTATACCAACTCATCACGCTTCATATTGTCTTCCAGTAAAATATAGACACGTTGAAAAAAAGTTAAAGCATGCACTGTTGAACCATGCACCCCTAAAACTGAGTCATAGGGAAAATGCAATGGGATCCTTTACAGAAAAGAGAGGTTACCGATTAACTTCTAAAAACAAAACTTGCCCTCTTTTGGCCTTCTTTATCAATGAAAGATGTAGAAAGTCAGATTCATGGAGACAGGAATGATTCTAAACCTATACTTTTCTCTTCGACAAAGATTGCCGCTTCCTCCCTCTAGAGAGATAGGAGGCCTGGTGTTCCTAGAAGTGGAAAGATGGAAGAGAAAGAATCCCCCTCCTGAGAAGGGTAAGTCATGTATTTGTCTTTCTCACCTGTGACTCCAAGGGTGTTGGTTCTCAAACCTGGGGACAAACAGCTAACTGAGGTGCCTATGAACAAACCAAAGCTCATGCCAGCTACCAGGTTATCCCAGCATCCTTCAGTCCCTACTTCTTGTTAGCATAGGGTCCCTCTTGCTAGCATAAGCTTCTACCCTGAACTTTTCCAGGCTAGAGACTGGAGTGGGTTGCCCTTCCCCTAGTTGCTCTTCTCTATATTATCCAGCCATTTTGGCTACACCAGTTCTTTTTGGCCTTTTTAACTCTTGGCCTCTTGGCCCCAGGCACTTTTCTTGGGTGCTCCTCTCTTGCTTTCCCTATCCCTCTCTTCGTGGCTTGGTTTAGTGTGCCAGCCATGTTCAGCCTGGACTCCTCCTTCTGCCTGCTTTCTCCCTTATATCTACAAAAAAATCTCCATAGTTTAGGGGCAGCCATGTCCTCCTCCTTTCATTTCATTTCTTTTATTCAAAGGGCAAGCAAAGGAAGCTGAGACCTACATGTCCAGTGTTGCTGTTTCATTTACTGAAGTCTCAGAGTGGGGAAAAGAATGCTAGATGGTTTGAGAGAAAATAGAAAGTAAAGCTGTTAAGTTTCAAACCCACTAAAAATGTCCAAGATGCCTATTTAACATATCAAAGCAGACCAGGCTGCCAGGTTCTCTCAGCATCCCTAGGTCCCTACCTGTTACAGAGTATGGCTGGCAAACCCCATCCCATACTCTGAACTCTCCATCCCATGTTTCAAACCTGGGACAAACAGCTGAGCTACCTATTTGACACAAGTGTCATTTTCCTTTGACTTAGTGCCATACCAAGAGGAGGACACCATTGAAAACAACTGGAGGTGAGCATGATTGGCAGGAACTATAACTCCCAGCACATATATGTATGGTGGGAAACCATGGACCAGGCTGGAGAGATCATTTCAGGGAGCAGCAGAGGCCAGCTGTGGTGGTTTGAATAGGAATGGGCCCTATAAGATCACAGATTGGATTGCGTGGTCTCTAGGGAGTGGCACTATTAGGAGGTGTGCCTTGTTCGAGTAGGTGTGGCCTTGTTGGAAGAAGTGTACCACTAGGACGTGGTCTTTGGAGTTTCGAATGCTCAAGCCAAGCCCAGTATGTTTTATTCTGCCTGTCAATCAAGTTGTAGAACTCTTGAGTCTTTCTTCAGCACCATGTCTGCCTGTGTGCTACCATGCTTCCCACTATAACTATAATGAATTAAATCTCTGAAATGTAAGCCACCCCAATTAAAAGTTCTCCATAGTCATAGTTCACTTCACAGCAAAGAAACCCTAAGACAACAGCAGAACCTGAACAGAGCAAAACCTCTTCACCCAATGCCACAACCTCTGGAGACCCACAAACCATCTCAGCCATGAATATGAAAGGCTGAACTGCCCAAAAAGAGTTTTGAACTTGGGAGCAGATTGGTGGGTTCTACATTGACCCAGTCTTTTTCTCTCCAGACACTGCTAGTTGATCTGGTAGAGAATATTTGGGAGAAGATTTGCTATCAACAAATCAGTAACAATATAATGAAGGGGCAGTTAATCTGAACATATAAGTGTAGTGCATGAATCTACATACATGCTATGCTTGCAACATGTGAACATCTAGACATGTAGAAATTGTAAAACTTACCTGTATATCCAGAAAGCTTAGTTGAATAGCTAAAATATGGCTAACACCTTACAAATGTATTCAAAAGAAGTGGGTGGACTTAATGATGCTAAAACCAAGAGAGGGCACTCACGCTGCCTTGCTCGAGGCCTGGAAATGCATCCTTTCATAGCCAACTCACTGAAATGTCTAATAGATTTTAGTATCTATCCTGTACAATTTAGCACCTATGAATAAAACCAAAAGAAATAAATCTGCACTTATTCAAGCATCAGGAACATATCAGTGCTTTCTGTGGACCAGATGCGCGTATCCTACCTTCAAAGGCCTTACGTACTCCAATGGAAGAGGAAATTAAAAGGGCTAGGTTAGGCACAGGACACACCAAGACCAAGTTCTCAGCACAAAGGAGATTTGTTTGACAAAAAGGAACAAAGGGCAGGGAATAAGAAACAAAGATGGGAGACAGAGGATGAGGAAGAAGGGAAAAGGACCAAGGGAGAGGCAAAGAGATGTTCGCCCCTGAGGGACAAAGGACTGCCTCTGGGTAAAGTGGACACAGGCACGGCCCATAGGCAAATGGCAATTCATAAGGGAAAAGGGGAACTCATGTTAGGATGAGGTGTATAATTTTAATTGGACATGTTAATTAGGGCAGCCAAAGGGGACTTTTGATTGCTGGACTTCAATGCTTTGATAGCTGGACCTTGGTAGTCAGCCTCAGGAGGAGGAAATGGCCAAATAAGGGAATAGACCTTGGTGGCTAGCTTTAGGAATGTAATCGAACAGCTAGCAAGGCAGAGGGAATAGAGGAAGGCCTGACAGAGTCATGTTTGCCATGCTTGGGCCTAGAAGATCCCTTCAGGAATATGTAAATAAACAAGTACCATATGAAGTGGAAAGAGAATACTGCGATAAGAAAAGAGAAGATGGAGGGATGAACAAAGAATCCCGGCCGGATTAAACGCATGGCAGTTCGGCAGTTCCAGAGTCAAGGGGAAAGGAGGGATAACGGTGTTCCTGTTACCTCCAGAGGCTCTCTCGGTTGCTGTCACCTCCAGATGGACCATTAGCCCAGCAGCCTTAGTCAATGACTGTACGAGCTTTCTCCCACAGCCTGGATTGAATAGTTCTGCTGATAATTCTGAGGCGGATCTGGTGCAAGCCCAGTGATGGAGCTGCGGGGAGATGAGGCCTCTGTGTGCTCTTCAGATGGATGGGGTTGAGAGCAATTTAGGGACCTGGCAGGTACTCAGACTGAGGAACCATATGTTGACGTTGCTGTTCCTTCTAACACAGGACTAGGACAGCTCACAGAAGAAACCTGAAAGATCCAGAACATCGTTCTCCCTTTGGGGGTAAGAAATGTTTCTATTCTTAGAAGCTTTGCCTTGAATAGATTGACAATGCCTCTTGAGCAGTTGCTAAATTTCCACACAGCTGAATTAGGGACTGGTAGAGACATAAAGGTTAAGCAAGAAGTTATAGGATAAGAAGCTGACTTTGTAATCATGAACCCGAGTCCACAGGTCTAATGTATATGGCTGTGCTTCCTCTGGGTTCATCCACGAAGACAGACATTCAAGTTAGCTACAGGCAAAACATTAATGAGTACTGTGCCTTTTTCTCATGTACAATAACTTGTTGACTGTGGAGGAGGGGAGCATTTTTCTCCTGTGTACGCACGAAGCTGTGCGAGGCCTCTGATCACCTCACTGACTGTCTTGAATTCTTTGTTGCTGTTACTGTCTGTCACCTCCTGGCAGGACTCATGTCTGATTAGCAGCTGTATCCTCTAAGTCAAAGCTGGGGCTTTTATGATCAGAGAAGGAATATCTTTCCCCGCGGCTTCAGCATCAGCCTGCCGAGAAGGTACAAACCCGCTGGGCAGTCCCTGTGTCGGATGCTCTCTAATTCACTGTTTACTGAAAATTCAGAAAGTGTGGTCCCAGAAAGCCCCAGGACTGAGGAAAGGGATGCGGTACACTGTGGTTCTCATACACTTTCCATAGCTTGCAGGATTAGTGTCAGGGTTGGTACCACACTGCACCCTGGGGAGTTGCCATTTGTTCTGCCACGCTCATATCAGGAAGGAAAACAATCAGAGCTGAAGGCATCCCCCCCTTTTATCGTCAAATAAAGAGAGAAGCTGTACAATATGCACCGTGGGAAGGAGGGCATCGGTGTCGGAGATCCAGGGCTCTGGGCAAAGGCACTGGAAATGACTCTGATGTGGGTTTATTTTAATTACCAAGCTCTCAGGTTTGAAGAGACCTGTCCTTGTACTCTGGTTTAATCGGCTTGCTTTTCAGTACTATACGGCTGAGAAAGAGGAATAATCTTTGGGCAAGAAGTCATAAAGCTGGTATATCTACTGAAATGGTTGATATAGCACAGGCATAAAAGTAGCATAGCAGTTAAATATGCCCAAATGTCATTGCTAATCTGTCTCAGAGTCACAGCCATAACCTATTCATTCTTTGGAAGTCCAGAGATAAAAACCCACAGATGTGTCTTTAGAATGAAAATTCTTATAAATCCTGCATGACGGTGTTAGGTGTTACTATTTCTCCTTTTACTTTCTGTTAAAGAGAGCAGTGGGGCTTCTTCCCTTCAGTGTCCTCTTTTATTATAAGTTTCCCACACAGAAGGCATTTTTTCAGAACACTGTTACTGTTTCCTTATCTCTCAATTATAATAGCAAAGTTTTAAAATTTTTCCCTGAATGTTACACATTATTGGTCATTAGAGAAACACAAATTAAAAGTGCAATAAAATACTACTTTATACCTTTTAAAGTTAAAAAAAAGGTACCAGAAATTGCTGAAGCAAATAGAAGCTAGATTGTTCTTGGATTGCTGGTGGGAATATGTGGTGGTACAGCCAGCCCTCTGGAAATTAGTTTAACGTGTTCTTATCTAAAGACACATTGAGCATATGGGCCAGCAATGGTAGATTCAAGCACGTATCCTAGAGGAGTGAATATTTCAGTGGTGCAAAGAAGGCTCAGGGATATTTATCGTAGCTTTTGTTATTCATTTTTACAGCTGAAAACAGCACAAATTTCCTTGAGTTCAACAAAATGGTATTTTCATACCATGGACCACGTGAAGAAGGAAGAAACTTTTTCATGTTGTGCATGTAATGTGGTATGGATGGATTATTGCCACTATTTAGATGGATTTAAAGACAATGTGTTTAATGGGGAAAAAATCTCAACAGATCAAGTACTGTGTGATTCCATTTAATATACTATGTTCCTGCAGAGAAGACATACAGAAGAAGAACAAATTTGTGATTACTGGCTGATGGGGGAGGACTAGCTAGGATCAGTGTGATCTCTGAGGGGTAGCCATGGGGAATGCTTTAGTCTCCATGAGACTGATCTGTGTTCTGATGTGGTTGTGATTACATGAATCTGTGCCTAAGAGCCTTCTGTTTCTGTTTCCATTTCTCTCTATCCCCCACTGTCACAGTGTGTGTGAGTGGGTGTGTGTGTCTGCCTCTCTGTCTGTCTCTGTCTCTCTGTCTCTCTCTGTCACACACACAGTTAAGGTAAAACACACAAAAATGCAATAATGTCTGTAGTCTAGATAATAGTTATAACTGTGTCAATATCCTGTTTTTTTACATTATGTTAAGTCATAGAAAACGTCACCATCAGGAAAGCTGTATGCGGTGTTCAAAGGCTGCTATGCTTCTGAAATTTCCTTCATGTTTATAATCATTTAAGAATATACTTGCCTTCTGGGGCTCCATATATCAATTGTGACATTTAACCATAGCTTTGTGGACAATCAGAAAGAAAGGGATCTAGGAAGGAGTCACTCTTCCTATCTTTTCATTCTACGCAGGTTTTGAAGAGGATGAGAAAACCAGAGCATCCCTGGCAATCACTAATGAAGACTCATCACCCAGTAGGCTTGGGTTGAATCTTATCATTCATCTGTTCAAAAGCCTCCAGGGCTCTCTGTTGCCTACAAGAGTAAGTTGCCATCCTCCTTCTCTGTTGAAGACCCACAACATAGTCCAGACTTAACTTTTTCTTTGTCATTCTCCATTTCTTGTGAAAATCTATACCATAACTAAAGTCATCTTTGAACATCAAAATATGTCACACATTAGTGTCAACCTAACACATTTGATGGCTTCCTCTGGGGCCAGCCTGAAGAACTGAACCTTTGGCCTGGCCACTAATCCCCATCTCTTCCTCTGGCTGGCTCCTAAATCTGTTCTCCTTTCCTGTCTGACCACAGACGCCTTGTCCTCCTACCATATGGCCTTGAACGTGACACACTTTGTTGGACCCTACTCCCTTCCAGTTCATATGCTACATTTACATCTCAGCTCCATTGCCGATTTTCAGAAAAAAAAAATCTTCCCCCATTCATTTCAGTTGAGACATTTTCACAAATGTTCCAACCGAACCACGTAAATCTCTCCTGGAATGCAAATCTTTTATTATAACCATATTTTTAGTGGTTTGATGAAATGCTGCCTTTCTTGAGAATATAGATCTCATATACATAATAAATATTAAGAAAACACACATATATTATGAAAAGCAAGTATATATTTATTAAAGAAAAGTGAGAACTCCCAAGAGTAGCAGGAGCTCCAAGGGAGGAATAGCTACAAACTGTGTGTTCCTTCACGTGTTTGAATCATCTGATACAGTGCTTCAACTCAGAAGAATTCAGGAATTATGTTTGAGGTACCTATATGAATGGAATAGGAATAATTGCTTTTCAGATATTGCTCTTGGGTTTTCAGCCCCAGGCTTCTACCCAGCTATTGATTTCTTGTACAGTCATAGTCACGTTCCATTCTTGAACACTTATCCATTCTCATAGACCCCAACCCCCCCCAGGGATGGACATATTGTCTCCTTTCCAATAGCCATCTTCCCTGCCTTCTTCAGACACAGTAGCACTCGGACATCTGGTCATTGGCTGTGCTCAGCGTTACTAGCAGCACACCGCAGCTCTTCTCCCTTTTACCAGCCACAATCTCCTGGAAGGCAGGATGTACTCATATCTCTTTCCATCACTGCAATGGCTGCCACATGCTTCAGGGGCTTAGTAATTCTCTTATTGATCACCACAACTAACACATATAGTGTATACTCAGTTGATATTTACAGAAACAAGGGACACATCATTATAGGTCTTCATTAGCTTCACCAATTCACAATGAGCAAACAGAATTAAATTAGTAAGAGGCAGCACAGCCCTGGTTCCTGAAGCAAATGTCTTCTGTCCTGACCATATTTTTTATTATTTAATATGTTTATTTGCTGTGAGTGTAAAAATGACTGTAGAACTATCAAACTCAACTTGTTTTTTATATCCCCTTTTTCCTTGCCCAGTAAATTCTAACAAAGGCCATTTGATTTTCACTGGAATTTTTGTTTTCCTCCTAGATTATTTGAAAAAAAATATTTCCTAGAGTGCAGCATTAATTAGGGTGGTGCTAAGATAACTTGAGAAAGGTAACTGTGTATCTAGGTGCATTAGTGATGGTGAAGAATCTCGTCAATTGTTTTGTTTGTTTGTTTTTAATCAACTTCACATAAACACAGGTAATCTGGGAAGAGGCACCGCCAATGGAGAAAATTCTTCCAACAGATTGACCTGTGAGCAATCCTGTGGGGGGCATTTTCTTGATTAATAACTGCTGTGGAGGGCCCAGACCACCATGGGCAGTACAACCTCTGAGTAGGCACTAAGGGTTGTATAAGAAAGCAGGCTGAGCAAGCCATGGGGGAGCAAGCCAGTAAGCAGCACCCCTCTATGGCCTCTGCTTCAGTCCTGTCTCTAGGATCCTGCTTGAGTCTCTACCACTGTTTCCCTCAGTGATAGACAGTGATTGGGACCTGTAAGCCAAATAAATTATGCCCTCTCCAGATTTTGGATAAAGTAGTTTTCCCACCTAGCAACAGAAAACAAATCAAAATAGTGTATCACATAAGCTGACCTAGATATCTGAGGCCCAGTGAAGCAGTGTTGGGGATTAGTTGTTACTGTTTCTGGACCAAGAAAAACTTTTTAAAAATGAGAAAAAATGTAAATCTTAAAAGACTAATAATGGTCTGTGACTTTTGAAGGTTAAACACAAAAAGAAAAGGGAAAAAAAGCATCAAGTATAATTTCCAAATGAAACACCTCCTTATTTTCTCTATATCCATTTATAAACTTTGATTCCGGTTCATTGTCATGGTTCAGTCAAGAAGCCAGTGTTTCACTATTCCTGTGTGTGTGTACCTTCATAGATGTTCCAGTGTTCTCTAAATTTAGTAAGGGAACTTTTGGGAATTCCTGTGCCACTGAATGCTAGAGATTGGTGCAATTTAATTAACCTCTTTAAAAATATTGATTATCCAGTATGTGTTGGATTTCTTCCAGAAACTAGAGCATCAAAGGTATAAAAGAAATTGTGTTTGCAGTTAAAGATCTTGAGTTCAGTGAATTACATGAAATGGAGATACATGAAGTTATTCTTAGGAGAGAGACTGTGAAACTCGAGCATGAACAATGCACCATGGGAGCATAGGGCCAGAAGAATCCTTCCCATTGTGGGGCTTATAGAACTGAGGTAGGCACTAAGTTAGGTGTAAGGACATTGCAGCTGATCCTCCTGCACCCATCTGTCTCGCAATATGTAACAGAGAATAACTGGGTGAGATTGATCCAGTCCCCACTTGGATGGAGTGCTATCCAACTTAGTATTATTATTAAGAAGTATTTGTCTGTCTATTTGGCATATCCAAGTCAATTAGTTCTCAATATTCCAATATTCCCCCAGCTACTTGTATTATCCAATCAGAGTAGACGTCTAGACGTTTATTCATTGGTTACGGGTAAAGGTTTCTTTTTTGTTTTTGTCTTTTACTGGTTATGAATAAAGAAATATATGGCTCTGATTCATACTGGCAGAGATCTACTTTATGACAATGACCAGGTTCTGCATAGGATAAGCCAGAAGGGACAGAAGAGGGGAGGGATAAAAAGATCTTCAGCCTTGATGTTTTCATTAAGACATTTGACCGACTATGCTGAAGACTTTCCTTTCTCTATGTGCTCTAATTATAAGATCCAATATATTTCTATACCATTAAAGACTGTCTTCATTGCACTTTCAATTAGTATATGATTTGAAAACATCCTCAATGTGGAAAGGATTTTAAAGTGAGTTAGATATTAATAGCTAGAAGATGGAGGGAGAAATACATTTCAAATAATACAAAGGACTTGACCAAAGGTATTTAAAAACTGCTGTGTGTGTGTGTGTGTGTGTGTGTGTGTGTGTGTGTGTGTGTGTTGGGTAAGGTGTGTTCAAAGAAGGTTTTATTATATGAGGCATCTGCAGTAGAAGACAGCCTACTCTTATATCTTATTTCTAATTGAAAAAGACTAGACAAAAAAAGACCTTGTTCCTAACTGAAGAAGGCAAAGAAAAGCAGTACTCAGGGGAGAGTTGAGTGTTGTTTATCCAGTGGCAACATGTACTGAATACCCAATGTCACATTTGCAGAGAACATCGCCAATGAATTTTTATTTCCATTATTAAAATAAAAATAGTTTTAATTGAAAACAAAGAAAATATTTTTAAAATGGAATTCACAATAAAGCAGCCATTTCCTAAAGCCTATATCATTTTTATACACTATGTATATGCCCATTGTTAGTACCGCTAGTGTATAACTAAAGAGTTTTCCATTTTAGAGCCACAATGATCATGTTAAAGGAAAGATGGGTACATATTTATTCTCTAGTTAGAGCTTTCAACTTGGCTTTTTGAAATTTGGTGATATTTTTAAAAAATCAAAGCCAATGTAAATGGGAAATCTTATAACCATATTTTATTAGATGTATAAGTTTATAAATGCTAATTTATGCATGATTTCTAACTTATTCTAACAAGTCACAATTCCTTTTTTGAAGATGGTCTAAAATCTTACAAAGAATTTAGGATGTGAGCTCATCCAGACATATTTTAACCAAAAGAAACAGTATGTATTGTGCATGGAGCATTTTGGAAAGTATTTTTCATTCTGCAGAGGGAATGGCAAGAAGGAAAATGTGAAAGTAGAAAACTCAATTTCCAGATGCATAAGCACCTGTATAAAAGAAGGTTCCCAAGGGAGCAAAGATGCCATAGAGATAATTTTATCAAGGACAGCACTAAAGAATGGGTACACGACCTCTGGGTCTTCTCCATCTGGAGATTAGCTTGTCCCAATGTTAGTCCAAAAGCCACAGGATTCTAACGACGAAATGAAGAGGGCTTGTTCAAGTTCTCTCTACGGGTTCACTTCTTGCTTCAGTGTGCATTGTCACTGGAATTCCGCCTACAAATGCTCCCAGAACACAAGCTGTGTGTGGAAATGGGCTTGGGCCAGATATTTCAGTCAGTAAAATGCTTGCTTTGAAACCACGAGAACCTGAGTTTGGTCACCAGATCTAAAAATCAGGGTAGAGGAGGGAGGGTGGCATGAGTTTGTAATCCCAGTGGCTGGAGAGGCAGAGGACAGGGAGAGTCCTTGAGCTTGCTGCTCAGTCAGCATAGCTTGCCAGGCAAGTCCAGGGCAAGCAGAGAAAGCTAAGTGGTGCCTGCAAAATGACACCCAAGGTTGTCACCAGACCTCCGCATTACATGCACACATGCATGTGTTCACACATATGTAAAAAGAATACAAACCACATGTGGACATGCTTCTGGAAAATATTGATTGCTTTTATTTTAAGCTGTCTACTATTGCTTGCATATTTGTGTCTTCCAAAACTCATGTAGATGCTAAATTGCTACGGCAAGAGTATGTAGAGATCAAGAGCTATTAAGAGGTGATTAGGCTACTGGCGTGCTCCAGTCTCTGGTGAGATCAGAGACATTATCCAATGGGGTTTGACCCACCTCTTACTGTTGTCCTTGTTTTTGCTCTTTAATACTGAATTTCCCTGCCTCCAGCACAGAGATCCAATAATTCTACTCATTATAAACTATCCACTCTTCAGCATTCTATCATAACCACAAAAGTGGACCAAGAAATTGTCTTTGAAATTCACATCGAATTAGGAATATGATCAAATAACAAAATGAAACAAGGTTTAACTCACTTCTCACCCAGTCTGTTGTACATATTTACTTAGGTGCTTTGTGTATTTATTTATTTACTCAGATCATTTAACTCCAAAACAAATTAAAATGATGACTGGAATCAAATCTCAGCTGATGCTCATCAGTGAATAACGTTTGGTGTTTTTCTTAGAATTTTAGGGTAGCTGTGAAGCCAATAATATTTCTGCACAAGGAAAAATGAAGGTGAAACAAATACAATCAAACTACTTTGAGTAGTAAGAAAAATGAGTAACAATAATAAAAATAGATTAAGCTGGTATTTGTGTTTGTGTTAGATGTGTATGAGTTCATCTGTGTGAGAGGATGGAGAGAGAGAGACAGGCATACAGATAGACACATATACAGTAGCTATCTTCATACATACACATTTTAAGAATTTTATTTTTATTCCTTCAGGAAAAAAACATATCCTTTCAGAGTTCATATTTAATGTATTTTCTAAAAAGCTAAAAGAAAAGATTGCTAAGTAGCTTGTTTACTTAATCAAAGCCTATTAACATCCCAAAAAAGTTAAGTTGTGTTGAAATCAGATTTATTTTTATACTTATTAATAATTCTCCTGCTGACACAAGATTAGTTGGCAGCATTCAAATCCATGAATTACTTTTTGCATTGTAAATGATTATTTTGGTATATTTAGAACAAAGAGGAACAGGCTGTCCTGATTTAGGAAAAATTAATGACATAAATGAAGTTCAATTTTAGTTTTTAAATTATCTACCTTAAGACCCAATTATACCACTCTTGGTCGTATACCCAAAGGATGCTTCATCCTACCACAAAGACTCTTGTTCAACTATGTTCCTTGTGATTTTATTCATAATATACAGAAACTGGAAAAGAACAGATGTCCCTCAACTAAAGAATGGGTAAAGAAAATGTGGTACATTTATGCAATAGAGTATTACTCAACTGTCTAAAAGGAAAGTGATATCATGAAACTTGCAGGCAAATGTATGGGATTAGAAAAAATCATCTCGAGTGACGTAACCCAAACCCAGAATAACAAACATGATATGTATTCACTTATAAGTGGATATTAGCTACAATCCACAGACCCAGGAAGAAAAGGACTGGCCATTTACAGCCAGCAAGGCTTCCAATGGTGAAACTGGGTTACACTGGTTGACTTTTTGGCTGACACGGTACTACTAAGATCCCCAAACAACCCAGGCAAATGCAAGGACAGAAGGTTGCTCTCTGAAAATTCACAGCAGGCCCCACTGCCAAAGACAACAACCACATAGCTCATTGAATGTAGAGGCATTGAGCTGGTGCTTGCTTGAAGCCTTCACCCCTACATTCCAGTCTTTGGCAGGAGAAGGTACTCTGCAGGCTACAGAAAGTGAAACCTGGACACCAACCCAACCACAAAACCCTCTACCTATAATCTGTCCTGCCTACAAGATGTGCTGGGGCAGTAGTGGCATAGAACTTTGGGAGTGGCCAAACAATGCTTGGTTTAACTTGAGGACCATAACAAGAGAGTGAGCCAATGGCCNAAAAAATCAACGAAGGGATTCCTAATGATATTCTGCTGTACTTATAGATCAGTGTCCTGTCATCATCAGACAGGCTTCCTCCTGCAGCAAATGAGAGGGGATACAGAGTTCCACAGCCAGACATTATGCAGAGACTCTATAATTGGAGTTCTCTATCAGGTTCCTCCCCTTGGAGTTAAGGGAATCCTTCTGAAGAGTGGTAGGAAAGACGTGGAGTCAGAGGAGTTGAGGACACCAGGGGAACATGCCCACCTGTATCAATGAAGCAGGGATCACATGGGCTCACAGAGACTGAAGTAGCAAGCACAGGGCCTGCATGGGTCTGCGAAAGGTCCTCTGTGTGTGTGTTATGGCTGTTAGCTTGGTGTTTATGAGGGACTCCTACAATGGGAGGGGTGTATCTCTGGTTCTTTTGCCTGCTCTTGAGACTCTTTCCCTCCTATTGGGTCGCCTTGTCCAACCATGATATGAGGACTTTTGCTTTGTCTTAGTGTGTCTTGTTTTGTGCTGCTTGACTGTAATCTCTCAGGGATCTGCTCTCTTTTGAAGGGGAAATGGGAGGGGGAGTGGATCTGGGGAAAGAAAAGTAGTGGGGAAGCTAGAAGGAGTGGAAGGAGTGAAAACTGTAGTTGGGAATGTATTGTATGACAGAAGAATTTATTTTCAATTAAAAAATAAATTAAAATTAAAAAGTAAAATAGAAAATAAAACCCCATCATGTAGTATATGGATTTCCAACAAATTAAACTCAAAGTGGGCTGTGTCTGGAGAGTTGCAAGGAGAGAAACCATCTTACCTGGACACTGGTCAGGGTCGTGTACTGGTAAGCCTTGACCACCAGGTAATTAGCTTCCAAGTCTATGAGTCCCAGGATCATGTACTTCCACCATCTTCGTCGCAAAATTGCCAAGAGGTTTTCTTCTCCTGTGGTAAAATGTTAAGAAAAAATGGCTTAAATTCTTGATATATAGCACATTACATATTTAGAATTCTAACACGCTGTTGTATTATGACATTATGTACTCATATATGCATTTTTATCAGAAATTTATCCAAAATTTAGTGGCTTAATCTATCAAAGACTCACATACTTAGGAAATTGTCTTCATGGTCACTTTTGGGTCTTCAATTAGTTTCTACACCAGGGTGAGACTGAGTAGGTCATTGCTTACTATGGCATATTGAATGTGTGTGTGTGTGTGTGTGTGTGAAAGAATAGCTGTGTCATGAGAAAAGTGAAAGGAAAAATGTTCAAGAAAGGGTGCATTGCACAAAAAACTCAGGCCATTACAAATAATGCTGCTATGAACGTAGTTGAGCACATGTCCTTATGATATGCTTGAGTATCCTTTGGGTATATACCCAAAAGTGGTATTTCTGGGTCTTGAAGTAGGTTGTTTCCTAATTTT
>LOJH01035983.1:848-15627 GCA_001685095.1 Ellobius talpinus | reverse complement strand
CTATCTATCTATCTATCTATCTATCATCTATCTACCTATCATCTAACTATCTATCTGAATAGGTGGACTAATATCAGAAGGCTTTTGGTCCTCTGCTCTACACAGTAATATTTAATGTATTGTTTACTGACCCTCCTCCTACATGACTTTTTATGTTAGAGAGATTTGATATACCCAAGGGAAGGCTTTAACAGGAAACTTTTATGGCATTTTTTGTTTGTTTCTTTTCTGTGTAAATCATCTTTTCATTACACATATGTTTCTGTAAGAAAGATGATAAGAGATGGCATTTGAAAAAGGATGTATTAATCGCCATCCTGACTGTCAATAACACCTCTTCTTCAAAACATTTGGCATTTTCAGGTAGGAAAGCTGGAACCAACCATGGGGACTGGTGTTGAAGGGAACTTAGTGGATTATGAAAATGATAAATAAGCTAAATTAAATGTAGATTTTTTTAATATTTAAAATTTAAAATTATCAAAAATGTATAGCCTTTCTCTAAAAGTAAAATGTTCCCTTTAGACATTTGCTTATCTTCCTCCTGTTTTTAATAGAATTAATTTGGCCTTATTATTTACTCATTTATTTATTCGCACATTCAACAAAAATTTACCAAGCACTGTGTTGGGCAATATGATGACAGTCATATGCAGTAGATGATTGTCCCCTCACATAGTCCATAGTCAGGGTGATGACTATTAAGCAGACAATACCAAATGCTACCCACCCAGTGCATAGACAGAACACTTGTTACTTTAATGGGTTGAGTTTATACTGCTTTGCCATCCATTTTATAAATCATACCATAATTGGGTATTTGAGCTAACAACTAAATAAATATCACTTGTGCATAGAATGGGTATACTAAACTTGCCACACAGACCTCAAATCTCAAACATTCATTTTCTTTGTATCACCCTGATTTCTGTACTTGAGAATACCATAGATTTCTCGTATCAGCTTAATAAACCTTTGGGAGTTGTGCAATGAAAAAATTTTAAGAAGATGTCACTTTATGCAAATAATAAAAACTTCCCTTGGTTGGTGGCCATACAGCTTGAATAAAGACAGTGTTGTTTATGTGGCTGATACTAACCATGGAGTCACTTAAGTGCATCATAAGGACTTCCCAAATCCTTATGATGTTTGGGAATCAAAATGTTTTGGAACATTTGGGGTCTCCTTAAAAGGACTGAATGAAGGCCATACTATTAATAGTTTATATTTAGTTTAAACAATTCCATATTTGATACTGGAGAGAGCCAAAGCCACGCCATGTATTTTGGTTCAGTTTCCCTCCCTACCTGAGCCCGAGATTGAGTATCGGGGTGTTGTTAGTAACTCATTGCTTCAGTTTCTATGTGAAGGCACACAAAAGATACATTAGGCAAGCAAAGCAGAGCTTCTGGAGGGAGTTGTGAGAACCTGCTAGAAGACAGAGATGGCCTCAGAAAGGGCCCTAGATGTCATGGAAACTCTCTGTCTTGCTTGTCTTCATAGGAGCAGCCAGAGTGACTGGAAGCATCACCAACCTCTCCTGGTCTTGCTTTAGGAGGCACCCTGGGCTGAGGCATGCAGTTGCTGGCTATTGTCTCTGCCCAGTTAGGCTACTGTAATATGATACCATAGACATCTGGCTTAGAAAATACAGAATTTAATTCTTCAGTTCTGAATGCAAGTCCAAGATTGAGATGTCAAGAGATCTCTGGGGTGATGAAAACTTGGCCACAGATAGTGTTTTCTTGCTCTCTCTCCATATGGCAAGAAATAAGGGTTTTATTTTAATTTTTGTGTTGATAATAATGACATCCATAATCTCATCACCACCCAAGGCCCTGTGTCTTAACACCATCTCAACGTAGCAGTTACAAATTAGCACAGGAATGTAGAGAAGGTACATGCATTCCGATCACATATGTTCCCAAAGCAAATGACTGCAGCTGTGAGGATAAAGGGGAAAGGCAAAGCAGCATCTGGATGGTGCCAAGGTGTGAGAAAAAAGTAAAATGAAAGAGGCTGGATTCTACGAGAACAACCTCCAATACTGTATTATGAGGCCTATGTCATCAAAGTCCCTTAAAATAAACTGATGGCTGCAAGACAGAGAAGTGAAGGCTCAGTTTGCTGGGAAATGCAGGCACTGTAAGAACAAGAGGTTTTGTTGGAGTGGAGAGTAGAGAATCTGTAGTGCTCACTGGGATCTAGCTGTGAAGAACCTTGAATACTGAGCTGGATATGAACATCTCTCTCCACGTTGTCTTAAGGCTGTTCTTGCTAAAGGGTCATGCTTTGGTCTTTAGGAAGACAATTCTAGGGATGCATGTATTTGGAGAGGGGCTTCAGGTGCTCATCTTTCTTGGAGGATTTTCAGGTTTGATTTCCCTAGCTCCAAACTTACTTCCTTGCTATTCTTCAGTCTTGTACTTCACCAGTTTCTTTTTCAATTGCTACCAAACCAGAGAACATACTTCTCCTTCCTAATACTTTTTCTTTGGTGCGCTAGGAACTGGGGTACCCATGCACTTGGGTGTGATAAGAATCTACAGAACCCCAGTGTTTTCTATTTAAAAATCTAAGTTATCTTTTGCTTCAAGACACAATAGCTACTTGTCTATTTTCAACAGTGCTAGAATTTTCACTAGAGAAGATCCATGGAGACTAGGCCATTCTACAGCCTCAGGGAGAGGTACTGCTTCTCTCTGACTTCTATAGGCTGCAACCAGCAAGAAAACACCAAGACAGGCCTAGAGAGGGCCCTTACTGCCTGGTGTCTAGGAATAATCTTATACACTGCCAGAGGTGCTCAGTACTAAAATGTATTTCCCTAGATAGTCAGTGACCTGACTGGAAAGATAATGAGATCTATTTAAGATTGTTACTGGGTCTTATTTTTCAAGCAGCCACGGGAGCTCTCTAGTGAAGACAGCCAGTTTGGATCATGTCACTAGAGATTTCTGTGGTGGCTTTATCCAACTGTTGAACTAACAGGATGGGTGCCTGCTACCCTCTTCTGCCCCTGTCTACTTCTCTCTAGGTGACTTTCTTCTCTAGAACCCTGGTCTTTTCAGATGCCAATAAAGCCAAGGGGAAAGTACCTTTTGTTGTAATTGTTCTGGGAGAGATTTTAGTGTGGAAGGGTGTGAACTGAGTAGTAGAGACCAAAGACTTGCAGCAGCAGGAACTGGACTATGATTGGCCAGAACTACTATGACCAGCAAGCTCCTGGCTCATGCCCATTCCCCAAGTCAAAGGGATGCACTGTGATTTGGGTCCCTAAAAGTAAACCTGTCTCTCTGCACTCAGAGCGGAAGAGGTGGTACAAAAATAACAGTGTCTCTTCTTGGTGCTAAGGGCGGCCAGGACTGCCATGCAGCCTTCAAATTTCCAGTTACTGTTTTCCCACCTGTACTTTTGGCCACAGAATAAAGGTCCTTTTAGAGTTCAATTGCCCTTCCGGGCAACTCTTTGGAGTATAGTTAACTCCGTGGCATAATTTATAGCTTTGTTATCCTTTGACCTCTGTAGAATGTACTTTCCTAGTTTCAAAAAAATCAGCAAAACAAAACAAAAAACATTCCCTAGAGGACTTAAAATGATGGGTGGGGATCTGAATAAAGCTCAGATCAAAGGACTCTGCTGTTGGCTAATGAAATGTTTTGGTTTTCTGTTTTGAAATGTTCAAAATCAACATTCCAAGCGGAGAAAATATGTGTCTGTCACGCCCCACACTTCTGTCTGTCTTTCACTTGGATCTCCCATTTCCCCTGGTTATTCTTTGTGTCTCCCAGCATTTCCTTCTGCTCCCTCGCCCATCTTCCAGGCGATTGTGCTGCCCAGGGGCCACTTCCCTTCACTTTCCCAGGTGGAGCCTTATGGTTTGTAGACTGTGAGGTTCTGGGATGTTGGAAGCTTTCTGGGTGACGTGCCCTTACTTTATATTGTCTTGCTGGGGTTCAGGGTGAAGTCACCTACTTAAGTGGTATATCGGCTTATGTATAGACACGCTAAACTGATGAAATGGATATTCGTTGTTTGACTGATAACTAATCCTCCATCAGGATCGTCTAACCAGAAAGTACTATCAAAGGAAGCAAGGGTCATTTCTGGCTAAGGAAGGACTTCAGTTTGAGTAAACTTGAAATGGTACACTGTGCCAGCCTTTCCAGCTCAACTTCTCTTTCTGTTTGTGTGTAATGTAATTATATCTCCAATATCAAAACATTCATTTCTCTGTAACACAAATAATAATAAGCCAGAGAAAGAAATTGGGGTTCAATCTGAAAACCAGAAGAGCAAAGCAGCCAAGCCACAAGGCTGGGTGATCACAGACTAAGCCAACTAAACCCACTAAGCAGACTAAGCCTCTCTCCTACCATTTTACATTCCCTCTAGTGCTAGGATTAAAGTCTTGGGACTCCCTAGTACTGGAATTAAAAGTGTGAGCTACCACCACCTGGATTTGTTTCTGCATTGACCTTGTGTAGTCCAGAATGGCCTTGAACTCATAGAGATCCATCTGCCTCTGTCTCCCAAATCCTGGGATTAAATGTGTGTGACACCAATGCTCTCTGTGTGCAGACAGAGCTCTCTGTGAACTCAGACTTTCAGGGATTGATTATAATAGTCAATATAGGAGTGCCCTTTTCTGAATGCAGACACTGAAATTTTCCCCTAAATCGAATACCACCTTCTATTTTTAGTTACAGTAAGTGTGCAACTTCATAGGTTAGTGTTGTTGCTCCATGGTAGAATACTTGAGCATCTATCCTGAGCACAGATAGAAAGGGAGGGAGGGGGAGAGGGAGACAGACAGACAGACAGACAGACAGACAGAGAATACATGTGGGAGTTGTATTTGAGTGCATGTGTTGTGTGAATGAGTATGTGTGTCTGTGAGTCTGTGTTTGTGCATGCATGCATGTGTGCATATGTAAATAAGAACGTATCATCTCTAGAGCTAATCATTGACTTTTGTTGGGAGCACTCTTAGGTCATTAACATACAGAGGTTTGTGTTTCTACCAGGGTTACAGTAACTGCAGTCTAACATAACAGTGAGTCAGAAGCAACTACAAGTGTTACTGACAATTAGTACCAGAACAGCAGGTAACCTGGAAAGATTTTGAGATGGCTGAACAGTTGTGTCCATTTCTCTCTCCCTAAACAGAAACGCCGGCACAGCAAATTTACAACTGTATTTTGAAGTGAACGCTGTGGAAGGGCTCTGGATGTCAGCCAGAGAAGATAGGGTTCCATAAGACCGAGCAGTCAGGGGTGCAGCAGAGAAGATCACTGTGTCTGGCAGCCATAGCCTTGGGTCCAGTGTCTAGGAGGGAAAAAAAGGAAGGAGGAGGGAAAGAGAGAAGGAGGGAATGAAAGAAAGAAGGAGGGAGACTGACAGGCACGCGCGCGCGCACACACACACACACACACACAGAGGGAGAGAGAGGGAGAGAGAGAGAGACAGAGACAGAGGCAGAGGCATAGAGAAACAGAGAATATGAATGAGGGACATAAGAATATATGGGGATTAGTTGGAAAAAGATAAGGCTTGCTAGGAATAGGGCATGGTAAAGGGTAGTTGGGATAATATGATCATAGTATATTGTATATAAACCTGATATTGTTAATTTTTAAAAATTTAAAAATTAAAATAACCTGTATTGTGTGGGAAGACTCCAGAGGGTTCAACAACAGCTGGACAACAACTCACAGGAGTGTTGCTGTACACCTGGTACACAGGCGCTCCTATTTGAGGAGCTGGAAGTACCACTGGTCCTAAATTTCACATTCCACACTGTAGATGTATATCGCAGGAGAATAATGCCCCCCCAAAAGGTCAGCTCCTGTGTATCTATTGAAAAATAAGGGTTGAAAATGAAGGAAAGTGTGCCACTGTTCTATAGACATGGAACTAAAGACAGCATTCAGTATTAGATCAAAACTAGGTGAGAGCAATGCTGTAGGAAAAGCCTCATTGAAATGCTGCGTTTCATTACTTTGCTTCAAAGGGGACTCTGTGCAGCGTATTGAAGTAAGGATATATGGTGGTTATGGCCTGCTTAAGATTTATTGAAACTGAGTGTTGGTCATGGTACATGCTTGGATAAGCCAGGCCTTGCCTTTTTCACAGACATTTACTCAAATGTGGGCAGTGTAGGAGGCCAGGTGGCCAGATTTTCCTCCAAAATGAGAGCTCTCTATAAAGTCAGCTTTAGAACATAAACATAAAGTCAATATAGGGTGTCCTTCTCTGTGGGTAATACTGAGATTTGCCCAAAATACAAAACCTCCTTTAATTTTAGACTGTAGCAAGTGTGACCTTGGGGTTCTGGTAGGTTGTGGCCTTAGCTGTGGTCACTAAGCACCTGCTGTGCACATTCATTAGCATCCCTTTGAAAAGGGCCCTGCCCACCTCCTATCCCCTTTCTCTCTCCCTCTCTCTGCCTTTCTCACTGTCTCCCCNTTTGCCTCTTTCTTCTCTCCTCTCTTCTTTTCTCTCTTCTCTCTTCTCTCCTCTGTAGTCCCCAGAGGTCTGTCTTCCCCCACTCTGCTCACTTTTTATGTCCCCTCTACCCTAATAAAATCCCCTCCATTTGAACTCTGTCACATGACTTCTTTCTCTCTTGTGCCACTTTGTTGTTGTTGTTGTTGTTAAATACAGCAATAAGAATGAACCTTCTCAGGTTAGTATTGTTGTTCCATGGTAGAATGCTAGAGCATCTCTGCTCGCTTCTCAGTACTACAAGTGTGTGTGTGTGTGGTGTGTGTGTGTGTGTCTGAAAAAGGGGGGTAAGCAGATTTGTATTTGAGTGCATATGTGTGCATGCGTGTGTATGTGTGTCTATATGGGGATGTGTGTCTGTCTGTGTATGTGAGGATGTGTGTGTGAGTGTATGTGTGTGTATGTGTGTTTGCATGGGCATGCACACGTGTGCATGTGTGGCACACATCATCTCTAGACCTAATCATTCGTTTTTGTTAGGAGCACACTTAGGTCAATAGCATAAAGAGGCTTATATTCCTGGCAGGATTGTGGTTACTACAATCTAATAAAACATTTGAATATGAAAAAGAAGGTGATTATTTTGTCAGAATCAAGGTCAAATCCAGAATGTAGTTTTCAACACCCATACAGAGAAGCACCTGGTTTGGAAAATGAAAAGTTTAGTTCCATTCACTAAACTGATTTTGGTTAGGGTGAATTGGCAACCTGTTTGTACATAAGAATTTAATTTATTGGCACCGATGTCTATTTAGGATTCCTGTCATGTCTCCTATCCACTTAGGTCACTTGCTACTAGCAGGATGTTTTGCTGCTGTTTTGTGGTACTGGGAATGGTACTAGAATGCACAGGTTCTTAGATTTGAGTGCTTAGTCATCAAGGAGTTGGTATTGCTTAAGAAGGATTAGGAGGTGTGACCTTGTTGGAGGAAGTGTGTCACTGTGGGGGTAGGCTTTGAGGTTTTCAAGAGCCCAAGCCAGGCCCAGAGTCTCTCTCTTCCTGCTACCTGGAGATCCAGATGTAGAAAGCTCAGCTACTTCTCCAGCACTGTATCTGTCTGTGTGCCATGTGCTCCCTGTTCTGGTGCTAATGGACTAAACCTCTGAAATTGTAAGCCAGCCCCAGTTAAGTGTTTTTCTTTATAAGAGTTAGTGTGCTCACGTTTCTTCACATCAATCAACCAAGACAATATGCTAAGCAAGCACTCTACCTCTTGACACATCCAGCCCTCACAATGCATTCTTGGAATATACTAAAATTAGTGAATTATATTTGCAGAGAAGATACAGTTCTTTTAGCACCAAGTAGAGTTCTGTTATTTTGTCTTTTTGAAGGTTATACATATATAATAAGATAGAGAGAATTTTGTTCCCATGCAAACAATCTTTTATGAATCTTCTTTGAAAATATTAAAGGTTTTTTTATAAAAATGTTTTTAAAGGACTAGAGTTGAATATATATTATGCAAGTTTTTTTGTGATGCATGAATGATTCCTTGCATTAAAATTCATCTCTAACATTAGCTTTTAAATGAAAAATGTTTCCATTAGCAGCACACTCAACATTGGGGACAGTTCAGTGAAAAGAATTTCCTGGCAGGGAACCTGCTGTGACAGCCCTGTACCATTCTCCCCTCACTACACACCTCTGCTCTGCCAATAGTTAGTATGCATCTTACCTGACCTTTCACTATAGGGCTTGATCCCATGAAACCAAGAAATCTTCTGTTTAAGCATCTTGCTTATGTTTACGTGATGCCAGTGTGTCACCTGTCACCCTCTGCAGATTTTGGAAATTTTTGCCCTGGGAAGTTATTCCTCATAGTATTTAGAATAACGTGAGGCATGAAATTCTCAGTCTTCAAGTATGCTTTCCTCCCAGTCTGAGTAGAGACCCAATCAATAGCCCAGGAAGCAGCTGATTTAGCCCCCTGCCCATTTCTCACCAGAAGTCCCCATATTGACTGAAAAAAAGGGGTCTCTTTGTGTGCTCCCTGGAGCTCTCCATCCTTGTTTGGCGGTTTGAACAAGCAAGGTAGTTCATGGTATCAAAATATTTGTGTAAATGGAATGAACCATAATTTATTGCTTCTAAAATTATTTCATGGGATTGTGGTAGGCCTTGTTTTCGCTGAGGCATTGGGGATAATCTCAGTGGAAATGAGGCTTTCACTCTATGTTAGTAGAGTGATATTTTAGGAGGAAATATTTCTCTAATTTCAGTTTCCCTGCCATTTATCTAGATTAAGAACTTCCAAAAAGTGCCTGTAGTAATTTGAAAACAGGTTGCTGATTGTGGTCATTCTCTGTTAAGATTAGCAAAAATTCAGACACTTGTTTTTCTGTCTAAAGAACCATAATGTGAGATGTGAGGAATTTCTCACAAGATGAAAAGGAACATCAAAAAGTATACTCTAAGCTTCCATGTAACATAAGAAGACAGAAAGGAAAGACAGAGAGAAGGAGAAGAGAAGGGAGAGAGAATGGGAAAAGATAACACATAACATGTGGACATTGAAACACTTTCACATCGTATATCTTTCTGATGCTTTCAAGTTTCTGGGATCTGGACTAGAGAAACCAAGGCAATATGTTGGGTTTAGTAGGAGGTCATGAAGACATGTTGGTCTGCCCTTTAAGGGGGTTGGTTGTGTGTCTCCAGCACATCTGTGTATCTCCTCCTTGGTACACGATAGGAGAGTATTTGCAGGGCTGTGCTCTCCTTCCATGCTCTTTTGCCTCATCACAGTCTGGATATATGGGGCACAATCCTTCATTGATAGAAACCTCCAAAACTAGGGGCCAAAATAGGCCTTCTTTCTTACAAGCCAATTGTCTCAGATATTTTGTAATAGTGACAGATAGTTGACTGATAGTATAGAAGTGTAAATAGAAAGGCAGTCTGAAGAGATGTGCAATTATCAGTAGGCTGGCTGCAAAGAAACATCAGATATTGACTTTAACTTTCGTGAATTCCTGCCCTAGGATATGACTGTTAGCAGGGATGACTCAATATCTCCTTGGTACCACCCACCGAACTGTTACTCAGTTGCTCCATAAGAGGTTCTTAGAAAATATCAGTGTAGATGACAGAAAGAAATGCAAGACATATTGAGGAAAGGGTGATCCTAGGGATCCAGATTTGAGAGAAAATAGCTGTGAGTGACAGCTCCATCTGTATTTTAAGAAGGTAGCAAGGCCAGTTAAGGCCTGCTGTTTAGAAAGATGAGATCTTGGTGATATTGAGGAGGCATGCAGGAGTAGACTTCAGAGTTCCTGTGAGGGTCCATTGGGATCATCTGTAGTAAGTGGATGAGGACCTCAGATTGTAGGGTTCTAATATATAGAGAGGAGATAGACAAAATATTTTAAATAAAAACATTTGAAATAACTGTTTCTTGCATGACTGAAGAGCATTGGAGATTAGTCAAATGTTTCTTCTGAAAGAAAGAGAGAGAGAGAAAGAGAGAAAGAGAGAGAAAGAAAGAAAGAAAGAAAGATAAAGAGAGAGCAAGAAAAATGGTCAGAGAAAAAGATTAGCCAAGAAACAAGATTTCAATCACTTGTGACTATGTAATTAATGCTTCCTTCCCAGTTGATAAATATACAAAAAGCTAGACCATGGGTTTATAGTATAGCAAATACCATAGCTTGTGTGAAACCAGAGTGGAAAATGTGTCCGCAGAGCTCAGCGCTCACCATGGCTATGACACGCAAGTGATTGGTGGAAAATTAACATCAAAACAAATTTCAAAGTGTTATATCCAATTCATTATGCTCAACAATGTAGCTACATTTGAGAAAATCAGCTTGCATTTAATGTAACTATCCAGAATTGGAATGAAAGAAAGAGTAAAATATTTAAGAGAAAAAATGTGAGCTATTTCTATGGCAACACCATATGTAGAATTGTATTTTTGCCAACACTGTCTCTTGATACTTGTCTATAAATCTGTTACTGTATCATCTATGTATATACTCACCCATCTATGTATCATATGTATATGTAACATCTATGTATATACTCACCCATCTATGTATCATATGTATATGTATCATCTATGTATATACTCACCCATCTATGTATCATATGTATATGTATCATCTATGTATATACTCATCCATCCTCCCATTCAGCTGGCACTCACGTACCCTGCTGCGCATCAACCAAGTATCATGCTACATGTGAGAGGAACATAAATAATCCGATGGCCCTTTGGCCTCCAGAAAGCATTGAATAGCAATGGAATGTTCATGGGAAATCAAAATTAAAACTGAGGTGGGTGTGGTATGCACTATGTTGCAATGAAGTCACTGCCTCTTCTTCTGGGACTCCCAGAAGGCTTTGCCTGAGGAGCTCTTATGTGGCTGAGGTCTGAGGAAGTAGAAGTGTGTCTAGTGATGTGGGGAGATAATCCTGCATTAGAGGACTCCATACTTAATTTTCAAAATATTGATTTGTAATCTTTGGAAGTTACGACTAGGCATGTCCTCAGTCTACCCACTGAGATGTACTGCTGCGTAGATTGGAACCCCTGAGTAATAACCTGGTGACACAGAGTAAGTATTTGACCTATGACAGGGCCATTATTGCTGGAATCACTGTCCCAAAAGATGAAGTCATGTTTACCATCTGGTGAAATATGCTGTCTCGCCCGGGTTGAGGTTCACAGTGACTAAAGCCTGAAACAGCCCACAATGACTCAGTTGCCCAGAAGCCCTCAAGGAGACTGGAGAGCTGTCTGCAAAGTTTCGTAGGTTTTCTGACTGAAGTCGGCAGGACAAGAGCGAGCAGAAGTGTGTGCCTTACTCTCGGGTCAAAGGAAGACCTGCAGTTCTCAGACCAGCCTAATTGGGCCTTTTATGCTCACAGTGTAGTGGTAAACAACTGAAGGAACAGGAGTCTGGGAGATAATGGCCAAGACTGTCTTCAGAATTGTCTTTGATCTCTTCTCTTTTTAAGACCAAAGTATAGTTTTCATATTTTAAGCTCTTGTTTAAATAAAAATATAAACAATTTAACCATTGAAATTAGAGTACATAAATTGTTAAGAATGCCCATTTTATTGTCTCCCAGCCTTACCTGTGTGCTTTTCATATTTGTATCTGAAATAACAGAATTTTCTTTTATACAAATCACTGAAGTGTTACTAATGGAAGGCTGTCCTACTGCAAAAGGCTTTGAGACTAATAGTTATGACTTGCTAACATCTTATATACCAGACTAACGAGATTCAGAAGTGAAATGCCTCATTGATTCTTGGTATTTAGAGAGGGAAACTTAGGTCCATGGAATAAGTAGGAAGATAAAAATATACAAATATATGGATAGAAGTCATCAGATAATCACAAATTCATTTAAGAACTGTCTTGTCTCTTCTACAGAGGAGAAAGATCTGAGTGAATTCAGCTGGAGCAAAAAAGAAACTCGCAGTGACCTACGGGAAATGGCTTAAAACTGGGAGGTTTTCTGGCAATGTGGGGACCTGTGGCAGACCCTTTGGTGTGACAGCACCTGGAAAGGCTAACTAAAACAGGAAGAAACAGAGAGTGAAAAGGAAGGACTGTTTGAAATGGAGCAAGAAGAGAATAAAATAAAACTTACCAAATTATCCCTCCTTCGGGATATTGCCTAGGAGGTGAATTACCCAAGTAGGTGCTAAGCCCGGTGTTTCTCATTTTCATTTTCACTTCGTGGAATAATAAGTAATCGCCTTAGCAGGACTTAGAGCTCTGATTGCATCAGCTGACAACCTGGCTAGCCCCTTTGAGACAAAGCTTTCTGTTTTGTTTCCTTTCTTTGGAAATGAAAACATTATCCAATCATTAGTTTCAGTGAAAGACAGAATCCCACATAGTCCATCAGCCACTTGTCCTACTAAACAAGCCACGTGGCAATCCCAGAAAATACACAACATAAAAACAAACAAACAGAAAATCTGTGCATTTCATGTGAGGTAGGATTACAATATTTTATTTATCTGCTTTCTGAGATTCCAAACTTTCACTGAAGAATATCAGCCATTGTCCAATGTTAAGACTTGCGGTTCCAGAAAATATGCTGACTGGGTGCACCCAAATTCTCCTTGGCTGACTTCAGTCTCCCTTCAGCTGGTGAAGATGAGTTACCTTTCCATAGCCAAGTTAACTTCATCATGTAAAATTTTCGGTGTTCATGTGTGAGTGTCTGCATGTACGTATGTACACCATGTTCATGCTTTTGCCCACAGGGACCAAAGAGAATGTCAGAATCCCTGGGATTTGAGTCACAGGCTGCCCTGTGAGCCTACTGAAGAATACTAGGAGACCAGGTCCTCTGCAGAATGATAATTTCATTTCTTACATGTAGCTCCTCAACTTGCCTTTACTAATGCCCAGTGGCATTCTCAGCACTTATGTAAAAGTATTCTATCGAATATAAACTGTCACTTAGTTGTGACTAATTTATAAGTGGCTCACACCACTTGTNACTTGTGTTCAATGAACGCTGTACACACAAACCATCCCATTTAGTGAGACTCTTGTGTAAACCTCATCACGAGTTAGATTGAGGCACAGAGTGAAAGACATGTTCTTTAGAAGACGGGTCTGAGGACTCTGCGCCTCATCTTTTGGTCACATGCTCTGTGTAATTTCTTGGGAATCATCCTGAGTTGACACCGACAACTGCTGTCCAAACCGTGACTTCCTGTCCATGGTAGTGCAGGGATAAAAAGGGAACATCTGTTGGCGTCCGTTGCAAGCAGAGGCATCTGGGGGTATCTGGATGAGGATCGGCCATAAAGTATTTCATAAACTGTTCCACTTTAGACATAAGATCCTGAGTTTCTTGAGGAGGGCTCTTCACCCTTTAGTCTGGTAATCCCACACTGAGCATGACGTCAATACTCAAAGAAAGAAAAGAAAGTGCCCAGAGATTTTGTAAGTGGTCAATGAATCTGTTTTTTACTACAAGGGGAGCAGTTGTTAGAAGAATATTTCTACAGGTTGATCTGTCATAGGTGTGCTAGAGTCAAGACAACAGCCTCCACCAAGAAAGCAGCAGCGGAGTTGGGCCTGGCCTCTGTTGTCAGGCACTGGCTATGCCTGACACCATGATTAGTAACCTATTCCTTTACCTGACCTGAAAAATCACCTTGTGCTCAATAACTACCACTTCCACCGTCTCTCCCTTTGCCCTGCCTGTGGTTGTCATCTTTTGGCTCTGTTTCTATGAGGTAGACTTATATTTTAGATTCCAAGTATATGTGAAGCTAAGCAGTATTTTTCTGTGTGCCTGACTTACTTCATCTATCCTAGTGTCCATATTACATACTACAGTGAACGACAGAACTTTAAGCATTTTTTCCCTTTTAAATATGCAAACCATCTCTCACACACCCCATATTTTATTTACTCATATGCACATAATTAAATTTCTTCCATGCTTTTGTTACTGTCCATAACACCGAAGTTAGGGTGTGAGTGCAGAAATATACTTGATATACTGGCTCATGTTCATACATACATACAAACAAATATATATCCCAAAGTGGGATGTGCATAATTCTGCAGTGCTTTTTGAGAATTTTCCATATTACCTCCTAAATTAACTGTACTAGTTTTCCTATCTTGCTGTGTTGTATATATTATCATATTGTACTCAAAATTATATCCAGGTACTTTGGTATAAATTCAATATTTTATTTAGAGTCAAAAATGTTCTCCCAGGTTATCATTTCACATGGAGCTTTAGGGCCTGTTCTTCCATAGTTTTTACGTCTTTCATCAGAGGTTCTATGTCAGATTAAAGCAATCATCGTCTTGCAGAACTAGGATTTACTGGGTTAGGGAGATGGTCAGTGTGTAAAATAGTTTCAGCACAAGCATAACGATTCTAGTTCACATATCCCAGATTTCACATAGAAAGCCAGGTATGGCCGTGCCCACTGCATCCCTAGTGCTGGGTAGGCACAATCAGCAGGATCCCTGAAGCTTGTCACCAGCCAGTCCAGTTTCGAGTGCAATCTCCAGTAGGGTTACACCTGCACATGCAAGCTGCACTCATCCATGCCTACCCCCCAGGAAAGCAGAAGATAGTATTCATTAAGCAGTTTATTGTTGAATGCTGTGTACAGGTATTTTCTCTCATTTAATCCTCTTAAAACCTTTTCTGAGTTAATGACTAATATCTTTGTTTTGGTTTTATTGTTTTATTTTGTTTTTTTGTTTTTTTTTGAGACAGGGTTTCACTGTAGTTTTAGAGTCTGTCCTGGAACTAGCTCTTGTAGAC
>LOJH01035982.1:0-15627 GCA_001685095.1 Ellobius talpinus | reverse complement strand
GTGAGCTCCACTTCCTGTTCTTCCCCTGTATGGTGGTGTGAGCTCCACTTCCTGGTCTTCCACTGCTTGATGGTGTGAGCTCCACTTCCTGTTCTTCCATTGCTTGATGGTGTGAGCTCCACTTCCTGTTCTATGTGGTTGCTTTGTCTAGTCTTAATATGAGGGGATATGGCTAGTCTTATTAGATGACTTGATACGTTGTGTTTTGTTGGTATCCCTAGAGGAGGAGTGTATGTGTATGGTGGGGGGAGGAAGGAGAATCTGAAGTCAGGATGTAACATATAAGAGAAATAAATTAAAAAGAAAATAAATAAAAAATTGTGACACCATGGAACACTTGGCAGTTTACAAATTATACATCAAATATACCATTGGATTATTTGTTATCTCTCTGGGCATGCATCCCTGCAGGTTCTTTTACAAGGAACAGACTGTTTCAGCAGAAATGTTCTAGTGAACAAGGAACAAGATTTATACTTTCAAATGCTCCTCTAGTGTTGAGGGTAAAGATAAAACCTCGTAAATATGAATTCAAAACACTTTTAGATGAATCAAAAAAATTAGCAGATTTTGAGACTCAGAATAGACAGTACAACACAATATTACAACGCAAATGCATTTTATAAAACATCTCATAAGGGCTGAAAAGATATACCAGCTGTTAAGGGCACTAGCTTGCCTTCCAGATGATGAGGGTTTCCCAGAGCCCACATGGTGGCTCATAACCATTTATAACTTAAATTCTGGGAAATCTGATGTCCTCTTCTTGCTTCTGTGAACACTAGGCACCTTTGAGGTACATAGACATACCTGCAGGTAAAAACACTAATACATATGAAATAAAAATAAAAATTAATCTCAGAAATTATATCACCCTTCTTCATTAGCATGATATTAAATTACAACTTTCTCCATGGCCCTACCTGAGATGCCTGTGTAGGCAGATATATCTCTTATGTTTCCCAGTCACCCAGATCTGAATAATCACACAGAAACTCTATTAATTACAGCACTGTTTGGCCTATTAACCCAGGTTTCTTATTAACTAGCTCTTATATCTTAAATTAACCCATTTATATTAATCTGTGTATTGTCACAAGGCTGTGGCTTACCGGGTAAGGTTCTGTCTGGTGTCTGTCTCCTTTGGCAGCTACATGGCATCTCCCTGACTCTGCCTATTCTCTCTCTCTATATCTCTCTTCTAGTCTGGCTATATTCTGCCCTGCCATAGGCTGAAACAGCTTCTTTATTAACCAATGGTAATAAAACATATTCAGAGCCTACAAAGTGGAATCCCACATCTTCTTCCCTTTTCTGTCCAAATAAAAAGGAAAGTTTTAACTTTAATATAGTAAATTTACATACACAAAACAGATATCAGGCAAGAATTATAGTTACAATATTTAGTTCATTTACATTCGGCAAATTAAGGAAAATACACTATCATTTATCTTCTATAATGTGGGGCATCCATCTTTAACCTCTAGGCCCATGGTATCTGGCAGACTTTTCCATGAAGCAGAAAATTCGAGAACTGTTTTGCCTGTATTGGTTTGTCAGTCACTGTCCTTTGTGGCCTGCAGAAGGTCTGGCAGTTTCTTCTGTGAAGCAGGAACCCTGAAGGATGACCCTGCCTTTTTCGGTTAAGCAAAGGTCACTGGTCCCTTTTCTGTGGGTCATGCATGTCCAGTTTATACAGCAGACCATCAAGCAGTCCAGGCAAGATCAGTTTCTTGCCCAAATGGTTAGCATTGTCACACTGAAGGCTAATTCCATAATGAGTTTCTTCAATGCCCGTCAACCTTTTGAAGTAGATTGGTGCTACCAGAAGAAGAAATGTCTCACGGTGGAGAAAAATATAAGTTTTAAAACATTTAAAATGCCATATTCCATAGGTATTTGAAGTGTTGAAGATTATCTAGCTGACTGAAGTATATCTCTGTATATCTTGAAAACCTAACTAATTTAATTAAAAGTTTGATTATTATAAATGATTACCTATTAATCTATAATTTTAATTATATATTACATTTTTAAATGAGCTGTGTAAACACAATATTTTAAACAAGAATAGAAATATACAAAATTGACCTTAAATTTGTATCAACTAAAGTCTATACCAATGTATTCATTTCTCTATCATATCCCCCTTATTTCAATTAACCATTTATAACCAACCAGCTTAAAACAAAAACAAACAATAATTTTGGAAATTTGGGCATTGTTTTCTCTAAACTTCTTGCTTTGTGTTCGGCAAAGTATTTTTAGGGTTCATGGAGACCTTTAGGGTGGGGTCTTGTTCCATCAAACCACATTAGCGTGGAAGGAATCCACGGTTTCTCAGCTTCTGTGAAAACAAAAGCAGAATCTCTTTTCCAAGGTAACATATTTTCAGACTCAAAAGTTTGAAGTCAAGATACCTTTAATATTAAAGGTTTAGCTTAGCAGCCCTGGAATCAAATGTCTCTCTGCAGTCAAAAATTTCAAAAAAAACCCACAATAATATACATAATCCAGACTCTCTGTGCATATTCCATCTTTACACGGCTTATTTTTCTTTCCTGCTTTAATCTAGGATTGTCTGTACTCTTTTATATTACTTTTACTATCTCTTTAAAGTGTGTTTTGTTTTTTAAACCTATTTATTTTTATAACTGTCTATACTCTTTTTCTTCTCTCTCCAAAGCCTGTGTACATTTATCCAACACTGTGACTCATTCAGAGGTTGTTTTTTTGTCTGAATCTGTCTTTTATTGTGCATCTGTAATCATTTTCTGATGACGAGCACTTTTTTTAATGTCTAAGTGGGCATGACTAGTACTAACTCTGTGGCCCTGCCTGTTTGCTCTGCCCAGTCCAACATGGCGGAGGCATGTTCATTGCCTCTGTGAGCCAAGCTCACTGCCCCAGCTCCAGGGATGCAGTGGGCCTATGTCAACATCAAGCAGTTTGTAGCACGCTGCTCACAGACTCCATTTAAGTGCAGGACCTCCTGAAAGGGCCAGAGTTTGTTCTGCCAGCATGAATCAGGAAGTTGGATCTTAAAGAAGCTGTGCCACTTTAAAAAAAAAAAAAGTGGGTTTTTTGCCACTAACACTGAGTCAGGAAGACTTCTCTTAAAGGAGACGTGCCTCTGCTTGCTGCCAGCACACAGAGTCTATCTGAAAAACTGTGGCTACCAAGAAGCTGTGCTTTACTCTGTCCTTTTGTTTCTCGAATTCCTTCCCAAGCTCTCTCAGTTTTTATGTGGGTATAGTTTCCCTGCATGAGTGCACCATTTTGTAGACAGAGACTGCTTATTCATTTCCTGGCTGCCCAGACCCAAATAATCACACAGAAACTCTATTAATTATGGTATTGTTCGGCATATTAGCTTAGATGTCTTATTAACTAACTCTTACATCTTAAATTAACTTATTTCTATTAATCTGTGTATCGCCACGAGGCTGTGGCTTACTGGGTAAGGTTCTGGCTGGTGTCTTTCTCCTTTGGCAGCTCCATGGGACCTCCCTGACTCTGCCTGCTCTCTGTCTTATCTTTTCCAGCCTGGTTATATTCTGATCTGCCATAGACCAAAGCAGCTTTTTTAATGTTTGTTTTATATTTCCTAGCCCTTCTTGTCTTCACCCCTGAGCCTTTGAGTGCCTAACCTGCAAGGCTCATCAGTTCACCCACATGAGCCTAGGTGTGCCTCCTGTAGGCCCTGCAAGAAACATGGAGTTAATCTCCGTCTCAACGATCTCTTTGCTCTTCCTCCCAAGGAGACTGACATATCTGCAGAAATGGAAGACATGGATATGATGCATAGTCAGGAATTTAGCTCCACCAACTCCTCAGGGTGACTTCATCATTTTGTTTTCACAGATTCCATCGCAATTGATTCCCAGGCCCACCAGTGTCCTCAGGCATCATTACTTACCTGGTTTAGTTATCAACTTCAGCAAATTTATAGGATTTATAGGAAAACAATGAACATCAGACCAATACTGTTTGGTATTCTTCACCTTCTCCAGCCTGGATAGATCTGCACGGATCTTTGCCTGGCCTATATAGTTATAATAGAACAAGCAACATCCAGCTCCAATGAAGGTCTACCTTCATTCTGTTTCTTTTTTTCTTCCTTGTGCTAGCCAGGGCTTCCTAAGAAAACAGATTCAGTGGGTGAGTGTGGGTGATGGGAAGAAGGGAAGGAGGAGGATTGAAAGGGGATTAGGGGGATAGAGGGGAAGGAGAAGAAGGGGAGAGAGAGAGAATTGACTTACTGAATTCTGGATGTGGAGTCACAAGACCTACTACTATCTGCCATCTGGAGAGCATCTAAGACTGTCGGCGCAGGTCCAAAGGTCTGAGAAGCAGAGGAGCTGAGGATCTACCTCCTCGTTAGAGGTCAAAGGACTGAGAACTGTGGGTGTTGGGTACTGACTGGAGGGAGCTGAAGATGTTCGTCTCAGCTGGAGGTTAAAGAACTAAGAACTGTGGGGACTGAGTACTTTAGAAAGGACTGGAGTAAGCCCTGGGGTCTGCAGCAGGTGAACCAGACCTGTGACTGCTGGAGAGAAGCCAGATGCCATTTTAGGAGTGAGCCAAACCTCCTCAAGCTGTCTTTTCATCTACCTGGACCCTCTTTACTGCAGTGGGTGCAGCTGCGCACACGGACTGAGGGTGGCGCTGGACCCTCTTTACTGCAGTGGGTGCAGCTGCGCACACGGACTGAGGGTGGCGCTGCTCCGTTTCCTTGACTTGCTCAAACTGACGCCACCACACTCCGATATCCTTATGCACCAGCTACCCCATCTGTTCTGAAGTCACCCTGGGATTCCAGCAAATTAATACATATTAACTTCGCTTCTAGCTCTTGTAGACCAGGCTGGCCTCAAACTCACAGAGATCTGCCTCCCAAGTGTTGGGATTGAAGGCGCGCACCATGACCACCTGGCCTCCTTTTCAAGTTTTTTTCTCTCTCTCCATCTTTTTAATTTCAACTATCTGCCAACAAAACACCATGTACTGTCAGCCCTCACCCCTCACTTTACCAATCACTGACTATAAAATATCTCATCTATGTAAAAGAAATAGTACACACACAGGCATAAATAATTGAAATGTGTCCACTGATAAGTTTAAGGAACAAAGTATTGGCCATGACTTTAAAATAACCTTGCCGCAGATAAAGGTAATTGTGAATTGTTGCTTCTTTTTTATTTATTTAAAAATATTTAATGTGTCCATGTGTGTTTGTATGTCACATGAGTGCACTGGATCCGTTGAAGGTGGAGTCACAGGTGATTGTGAACTGATCAACATCGGTGCTGTGAATGGAACTCAGTCCCCTGGAAGGGAAGCAAGTGTTCTTAATCACTGACATTTCTTTTTCTTATTAATCTATAAGTGCCTAAACAACACATGTCTAATTCATATGATGTAGGTTTATAAGCTCATAGTGTTAGAATTATATGGCTTTGTTAGTTTTGCTCCTGATCAGCTGTGTGAGATATACCTATGTTGACACAGAACAATTTTGATTCATAATGTCATTAAGTATATTGTGCATCAGATTTTTTTCAGGTTGTTGCTGTTGTTGCTTGAAACCATGGATTATAAGATTAAAAATACTTAATGTTAATAATTAAATGCTGCTGCCCCACAACCTTGTCCATGACTCTTTATGTCCTCTCTGGGTTTCTTTAAACTTGGGAGCCCAGGAACAGCTTCATATTTACTACAGCATGTTAAATTAGTTTTCAGAATGAATATTCTGATCGGTCTTCACTGTTAAAATGCAAACATTTACTTTAGACATACACAATGTCTGCCCTTCTCCAATGGCTCCAATAATAGCACAAGGTGTGGTTCTCCAGAGTTCACTCTGGGAAAACGATGCGTTGATTAGACATACTCACAGAGCAGTGGGTGAGGGGCTGTGGTCAGGAGCATGGGCGACTCTAAGTGGCAACACTACAAGGACTGCACCCTGCATGGACGATGACTCCCATGGCTGGGCAGATGGAGTTTCCTCCCCCAGTCCTCCAAACCCATATCATTTAGCCTTACAAGGACCAAGAGACCATGGGCAATCATGGAAGAACTGGACACAACTGGTTAGGAGTGATACCTGGATACTCAGGTGAGGGTACCATGACCTTCCCAGCCTCTCCAACAGGCAAGGTTAACAATTGGATAAGCTTCGCTGTGACGATCTTAGGCCAGCAGGCCCAGCCCAACTGATGATGGTCATGGTATGGCTTAGAAAATCTCCTGTATGACAGTTTCATGTCCTCAACAATATGATTATGTATTTTTCCTGTGAGAAACCTGTACATGAGAATCAGAATTATCACATTTTACCATGTTTTTAAAGTTTGTTTTATTAATGATGACATTGAACATTATTTCATGCTTTTATGCGTCATATCATTTATGTTCCCTCTTCTACTCATTATGTTTTTTAATTTTAAAATTATTTAATAAGTTATTTGTAAGTACTGTGTCTTAATGATAAAGATGGCAAATATATCTTTTCCTTTGTAGTATGTATTTCTTCCCTAACTTTTAGATATTTATTTACTTTGTCAGGGATTCATTATATGACCTAAGCTGGCCTTGAACTTGTGTCTACCTGTCTCTGCCTTCTAAATGATGGGATAATAGGGTGTGTACCACCAAACAAAAATGTTTTTGCTAACCACTCAATTTTATCAATTCACTTTCTCTTCTCTTTTTTAAAAAAGTTTTTCCTCCTCCATAGTCATCTAAATATTTTCTAACCCCGTCATCTAAAACTTTTGAAGTTTTGACTTTTATATTCAATTACTTATATATAGCATTTTATGAGAAATGTGAAGAAGAAATCCATTTTCTTTAAAAAAAAATAGTGGATATTATTCCTGCTTGCCTAGCCTACACAATGCTAACGACTCCTGGGTTCACCACTTCCTGCCAAAACTTTGAGGGCTATGCTCCAGCCGAAAGTGCTTGCCCTCAGGCATTTGAACTTCCAATTCGGGTTGAGAATAAAAGGAAGATCCACCTGGACTTTCCCCAAAGCTCTCTATGAGGTTGAAGTGTTGGGTGGAGTTGGGTTCATAAGCCGTGATGCTTTTCGAAAATAGAAGTCACTTCTCTCCGCCTCCTGGAAAACTGGTTATGCTCTCGTACAGAAGGCGCCTGCAGTGATTCCTTAAGCTACAGAAACTTGCTGAAGTTTAGGTGACATCAGCCCTGTCAAGTGTCCCTAATGTTGGGCCCTGAGGGAGGTGAAGGCCATACCCTGGTCCTGCTCAACTGAGGATGAACAGAATTTCCCCTCTGACTGCACAATACATGATAGGGTCTCAGGTGTTAATTTCATTTGTACTAGAGAAGGCAGGCAGGAGTGAAGCTTTCGTTAAACTTGAGTTAGATGATGGATGTAAAAGTGGCTCTGGAAAGGAGACAGGGAAAGTAAGGGGCACCAGTATGTTGAGGAGTTCAAGTCGCACAGAACCGAGATGGAATGGGTATTGAAGCCCAATGCTCCAAACAGCACCTACAGTGCCAGTGATGGCTACGTGAGGCTTCGGATATTCCCTTTAGGATGCACACAGGTAGAAATCTTTCAACTCTTCTCAAGGTTTGAAATTACCTGTGGGTCCAGAGGGCAAGATTACAGGGGAGGCCTTCATTCAGTTTGCCTCACAAGACTTAGCCAAGAAAGCTCTAGGAACGCACGAGGAGAGACTGGGCATGGGTGTTGAAGTGTCCCAAGGTGTTAAAAGAAAGTTAGGTCATAATCAGATTCACATCTCAAGTTCACGTCTTCATGACTCTAGGCAGAAGCCTCCGCCCTGTGACTGGCCTGGCACAACCTGGACCTTGGCATGTGAAACAGGCAAGCCTGGATAGAATGAGGCCGCACGCCTATGGCACTGGCTATGAGAGCTGTGACGGTTATGGCCTCCCTACTGACGTGTTTGGGGGAACAGCAGCGCCTGACTTTCAGGGGTGTGATCTCAGACGTGGAGACACAAGTTCACAGTGCAGAGCACCACAGGCCACTGCGTCCCCCATGAGCAGGTCAACCTACACAGCAAGAGACAAAGACGTTTGCATCTTCTCTCCACTCAAACCTGTGAGAGTTCACATCGAGACTGACCCTGATAGGACAGAGAGGCTGCAGTTTAGTTTACAACCAATGAAGAAGCAGTGGCAGTTATGTTGAAAGACAGGGACAAAATGCAATAGAGATACGGAGAACTCTTCCTGAATTCAACCACCGGGCTAGCAATGGGGCTAATGGCAGCCAGGGGATACACAGCACGGGAGTGTCAGCTGCCAAGGCCACTTAGTGGCCTTGGAGAATTTCTGTTTCCTGACTTGCTCAACCTGCTTTCTTACTGGAACTCAGGACTACGAGTCCAGGGGTAACTGCACCCACAGTGGTCTGGGCCCTCCGACAGCAATCACTAATTTAGAAAATTCCCTCCAGCCTTCCCTTTAGCTCCAAATTGTGAATCCCTCCTCTCACATGACGCTAGCTTGTGTCAAGTTGACATAAAATTAGTCAGCACAATGATCTTATGGGATTGACTATTATTTTGTTAAGTTATAGACAGAGTTTTAAAATAGCACCTGTCCTTTTGTTTGTTGCATAATGCTAACTTAGTATTTAGTAATTTTTGTGAGTGTGAATATATGGCTGGTTTCCCTTGAATTCTGGAACAGGATGCCTGCACCAGCCATGTTTCTGGTTCCTTGCCTGAGGCAGTACTTTTCACTTGACCAACACTGCTGGTGTCTTTCCCTCCTGTTTCTTGATCAGTCTGATTAACAGCTGCATTTCATTTGTTGTCTCAGAAAGAAAACGTGCTCATGTCGAATGAATGCCATCATTGCTTTATTCTCCATCTTCCAAACTCATACAGTTCACCTTTCAGTGTTTGCTTTCTGTTTTATTTTTAAGTATTTTAAGTTGATTTTGATCTTAATTTTTATTAATTTTTGAACTTTTTTAAATGTTATAAATCTCAAATTTTTATTTCAAATTTATTTGTTTTCATCCCCACTGCAGTTTCCCCTCCTTCATCGCCTCCTGATCCCTCCCTCCACCTCCCTCACATCCACTCCTGTTTCTGTTCAGAAGAGGGCAGGCCTCCTATGGGTATCAACAAAACATGGCATATCAAGTTATCATAAGACTAAGCACCACCCCTTGTTATAAATGCTGGTCAAGGCAACCCATTATGAGAAACAGGGTCCCAAAAGCCAAGAAAAGAGTTAGAGACAGCCCCTGCTCCCAGTATTAGGAGTCCCACAAGAGGACTAAGCTATACAGTTGTCCCATATATACAGAGGGCCTAGGTCAGTCTAATGCAAGCTCCCTGGTTGTCATTTCAGGCTCTGTGACCTCATATGAGACCAGGTTAGTTAATTCTGTGACTTTGTTTCTGTGATGTCCTTGACCCCTCTGGCTTATACAATCCTTCCTCCCTCTCTTTAGCAGGATTCCCTGACCTTGGCCTGATGTTTGGCTGAGGGTCTCTGCATCTGTTTCTATCAGTTGCTGGATAAAGCCTCTCTGATGACACTTGGGGTAGGCCCAATCTATGAGTATAATCATTAGGCATTATTACATTGACGTGTTTTTCTCCCATTGTGTTTGGTTCTATCCTAGGTCACTGGTTCATGCGGCCTTTGGGTCCTGGAACTCCAAGCAGTGTCATGGGTGAGCTTGTGATGTGGGTCTCAGGCTGGACCAGTCATTGGGTGACTAGGTCTTCAATCTCTGCACCACCCTATCCCAACACATCCCATAGGCAGAACAGACTGTAGGTCAAAGGTTATGTGGTTGGGTTGGTGTCCCAATGCCTACAATGGAAGTCCTTCCTGGACACAGAGGACGGCCATTTCAGGCTACATATCCGTTATTGCTAGGAGTCTCAGCTGGAGTTATCCTTGTAGATTCCTGGCAGTTTCCTTTCCACCAGATTTCTACTTGGCCTAGAAAGACATCCCATTCCCAGTCTCTCTCAGTACTCTCCCTGTCCATCCCCTCAACCTGATCCCTCTTATTCCCATACCCACACACTTCCAGTCTACTCTTGAAATCTCTTTGATTTCCCTTTCCCAAGGAGATCTGAGCATCCCACCTTGAACCCTCTTCGTTAGTTTCGTTAGTCTCTCTGGGTGTGTGGAGTATAACATGATTAACCTTTACTTTTCAGCTAATATTCACTGGCAAATGAGTAGTACATACCATGTTTCTCTTTCTAAATCTGGGTTACCTCACTCAGGGTGATTTTTTTTCTAGTTCCATCCATTTGCCTGCAAATTTATTGATGTCATTGTTTATAACAAGTGAGGAATGCCCCCATTGTGTATATGTACATTTTCCTTGTTCATTCTTTGGTTGAATGACATCTAGATTGTCTTCAGTTTTTTGGCTTTTGTGAATAAAACTGAAATGAACAGAGTTGAGCATACATCTTTGTGGTAGGATGGAGCCTCCTTTGGGTATGTGCCCAGGAGTGATATTGCTGAGTCTGGAGGTAGATGGATTTACAATTTCCTGAGAAACCACTATATTGATTTCCAAAGTGACTGTTTAAGTTTGGACTCTTGCTAGCAATTGAGGAATGCTCCCCCTTGCTCCATATCCTCTCCAGCATGAGGTGTCATTTCTGTTATTCTGACGGGTGTTAGATGGAATCTCGGAGTTCTTTTTATTTGTGTTTTGCTGATAGGTATAGATGTTGAACATTTCTTTAAGTGTTCCTCATCCATTTGACATTATTCTGATAATTCTCTGTTTAGATCTGTACCCCACTTTTTAAAATTGGATTATTTGGTTTGTTGATGTCTGGTTTCTTGAGTTCTCTATGTATTTTGGAAATCAGTCCTTTGTTAGATGTGAGGTTTGTAAAGATCTCCCATCCTGCAGGCTGCCCTTTTGTTCTAAAGATAGTCCTTTGCCTTGTAGAAGCTTTTCGGTTTCATGAGGTCCCACTTATTAACTGCTAAACTTAGTGCCTGCCCTATCAGTGTCCTGTATAGGAGTTTTCTTGTGCACCAATGTGTTCAAGGTGATTCCCCACTTTCTCTCCTATTGGGTTCAGTGTATCTGGTGTTATGTTGAGGTCTTTGATCCACTGGACTTGAGTTTTATGCAGGATTTTAGATATGGATCTATTTGCATTCTTCTACAAGCTGATATCCAGTCAGAATAGCACCATTTATTGAAGTTCCTTTCTTTTTTATCATTGTATAAATTTGGCTTCTTTGTCAGAAATCAGGCATCCATAGATGCATGGATTTATGCCTGATTCAATTCCATCCATCCACCTGTCTGTTTTTATGCCAATACCATACAGTTTTTATTACTATAGTTCTGTAGTAAAACTTGAAATCATGGATGGTGATATCTCTGGAAGTTCTTTTATTGTGTAGGATTGTTTTAGCTGTCCTGACTTTTTTGTCTTTCCATGTGGTGTTGAGTATTGTTCTTTCAAGGTGTCTGAAGAATTGTGTTGGAATTTCAATGGGTATTGCATTAAATCTGTAGACTGCTTTTGGTAAGACTTCCACTTTTACTATTTTAATCATACCAATCCATGGGCGTGGGAGATCTTCCCATCTTCTGACATCTTCTCCAACTTCTTTCCTCAAAGGCTTGAAGTTCCTGTCATACAAGTCTTTCACTTGCTTTGTTAGAGTTACACAAATATATTTTATATTATTTGTGGCTATTGTGAAGAATGTTGTTTCCCTGATTTTTATCTCAGCTAATTTATCCTTCATATACAGGAAGTCTACTGATATTATTTGAGTTAATCTTGTGTCCAGTCACCACATAATACATTAAAACATGCCCTCTTTACTTTAAATCTCTTGAATGTGGATGCCTGTGAGAAGTCTGCCCTGGAGAGATTCTGGTACTATGGCAGTAGAGCAGCTTTTGCTCGAGTGAAATGGGAGGATTCTTGCACTGGATTATGGAAGGGTCTCAAGCCTGTTTTAATGCGGGGTTGAGGGCGTGTTTGTGTTTATGAAGCTCTCTGGCTTCCCGAACATTTAGTGCAGTGTGTGGAACAGAGCAGTGTCAGCCCCGATGATGTCATGGCTGATGTTGCCTCCTCAGAGGATTGGAGTGAGATTTCCGAACCTATGTTCCTGCAGTCTGGGAAGGAAAGGGGATTATAGTGATGGTTGATGATTCCCAGCTTCTTCATAGACCTGCAGCACCAACTTCTCAGACCTCTGTGAGTTTTAATTACTCTGTATCAAGTCAAGGAATGCTGGGTGTTTGGCCATGTATCTACACTATTTCTTGCAATGCAGAGGTCACTTTTGCCAGTACAGTATTCATCTGCTGTTGAAATAGAAGGCCTGGAGAACAGGTGCCTCATAAGTTTCCCCTCTGTGGGAAAGAGAAATGTTGGAGCAATTGAACACTATTATAGATGTGATGTGTGGTTAAAGCCCCTTTCAGTACATGAGGAGGAGTGGGCTTTGTTGCTGGCATTCGGTGAGTGGGGACTGGAGCAGCTCACACACCTTTGGATGTTGCTGGCATTCAGTGCTTGGGGACTGGAGCAGCTCAGACACCTTTGGATGTTGGTAGCAGCAACACACGGGATTTTAGGAGAGGAAAAGACTCACACCTCACCCATCACAGAAACATTTCCTTTGATTGGATCAAAGATATGAGAATTGTAATTAACGGATTGTGTGCCCATTGTTAATATTCTTGCTAGGATTATGGCATTGGCATGTTAATGTTTGTAACCTCTTCTGTTCACTCCAGAAGTGTTACTGGATGGAAATAGGTTCAAGCTTAACTGAGAGGAATTTGGCATGAAGCTGAGTCCTTATAGTCAATGCAATTTTAACAAGGCAAATTTGGATTTTGATGCAGCTAAAACTGCTGAAGACATCCTGGGCCAATTTAGAAAGACCATTCCATCTTGGTCACCCTTTCCTCCTTTATTAGGAGGTGTTGCAGCCATAAGAACATGTATATTGCTAGGCATTGTTTGCCTGCCTATGGTTATCAAGTTACTTGTGAACTCCCGGTGGAAAGTTTGCTCAGATGTGCACGGTTGGCACCAAGCTACCACTCTCCCTTAACCCTTTATAAACAGAGGCTGGTAGTCAAAGATAGGTAAGATTGTTTTGTCTCCAGTCAACCTAAGACAGAACACATATTGTGGAATATGTGGACCAATGATGGGTACGTCTGGAAGGTTGGAAAATACAACCTAATAGACACACAGTTAGCTGTCCTTGGGCAGAAGTGCAGGCTTTGACAAAATAATTTAAAAAGGGGAGGTGTGGGAGCCCAGAGTTTTGAATCCATTCCATTTTGACTAAAGGTCAGAGAGTTCAAACCTACTCTTGTTCCTCAAGGACAATAACAGGATGTTTGGACAAAGGTGTGGCTACTGGGATGTCTTGCTCCTCAAAGACCAGACAACAGGATGTTTGCCTTAGGGCATGATTACCAGGTATTTTTGAGATGTAAGGAGGTAATTACACTTGCCTCTTCCTTATATCATGGTAAAGAAGTCTTTTGCCCTCCTCTTTTGACTGGGGTATATAAGGCCTATGAGTGATAAACTTGGGGATGTTGCAGTATTCACTGAAAGGCCTCTCAACTCTGTTCTTCTGCTTCTTGTCTATTTCTCTCCTCAACCCCCACTCCCCTTTTCAGACACATAGGAACATGTCGGTCGGTCCCGACAGGTCTGTACCTGAATTCCTGAAGTCTGCTTATCAGACTAGTGGAATTCTGCTGGAGTCAGGGGCAGGGCCCAGCAGTGGTGCTGGTGATGGGAGAAGGCTTGGGAGGTGGAATGGTCTCAGGGGGACACAGTCTAGGAAGTGGTGTGGCTCTGCTGGGAAGCAGGTCACTCACCTGTCCTTTCAAATGGTGTGGACTGCACCTGAGCCAATGAAGTTTACCAGAGTTGGGGGGAATGGCACGAGGAGGATGTTAGGTGGAAGATCTTGGGCAGTGCAATGGATCTTGGGGGAACAGGATCCAGAGAGTGGGACAGTTCGGCTGGCAAGCAGGTTACTTACCTGCTCCTGTGACTGCTATGGCTTATACTGGAGCCACTTTAAAATTTATTAATCCTACACATTTTTCATAATGGTTAGCTCCAAATATTTCTATTTTTTATTTGTACTTTAATGTGTACATTATTTAAAACTGTGTTCTTGGGTTGTTGAGGCAAGAAGCATCAGGGTTTGCTGCCACACCTGAGGATGTGAGTTCAATCCCTGTGGAAAGACAGAACGGATCCCACAGGTTGTCCTCCGCCACCACATGTTCACTGTGGTGTGCACCCCAACACACTCACAGACACACACACACTCATATACACACACGCACACACAGACACATACACAGACACACATACACACACACAGACACACGTGCACACACATCATTGTAAAAATATTTCTTAAAAACAAGTGTGCTCTAAAATTTCTAAAAATATAAACATTTTAATGATATTATATTGTTAATTTTTAGTGTAACTTTTTGTTATCAGAGACCATAATTCTTATCAAGCCTTTTTTGTTTGTTAAAACTAGTTTTGACAGTTATTGCATGGCTTGTGTATACCTCAATAGTCAAGAAGAGTCATGCATGTTAGAAAATGATGCCGTTGGTAATTGTTCCATACTTTATCCTTTTGGAATTTTGGCTTTTTGTGCATTGGTGTTTTGCCCGCATGTATGTTTGTGCACTACATGCATGCCTGGTGCCCATGGAAACCAGAAGAGGGCATCAAATACCAGAACTGCAGTAACAGTGATTATGAGCTGCTGTGTGGGTGCTGGGAATTGAACTCCAGTTCTTCAAAAGGGCAAACAGTGTTTTTAACCCGAGTCATCCCTGCAGCCCCTCATGGTTTGTTCGAAGGCTCTAATGATAATATTCAAGTGCAGTTTGTGTTCTTACACCATTTACATTTTAGTGATCCCCCCATTTTATCTATTTGACGTTTACGGATCATTATTTGTAAACCCCTCGGACACACTTTGGCTGTGTATGATTTTAACCATACAATTCAGGGCATAGAATTCTAGATGAGTGATGAAATAATTTCAGCTTGAGTTTTGTCCTGCTGATCATTTGATAATACGGCCATGTTCACTTTATTCAGTTATTTTCAAAATGTTTTGAGTCACTCCCTTTATTAGGTCGCCTTGTATGACAAGGATGAGCTGCCATCCCAGGAATGTCCATAGATGAGGGAGAGTCTCCTTGCTGACCCAGTTAGATAACTTTCATATTGCAGGAAGGTTCATGAAATGACATAGATTTGAGGAACCAGAGAAAGCCTACATCTGAGGTCTGGGCCCTGCTCTCCAGAGCTTTAGGGAAATGAATTCTGCTAACCACCTGAAAGATCCTGGAAACACAGTCTTCTCTGCTGTTCCCTCCATGATGACAGTGAAATGTGGAGCTAATACATGGGTACTTTTCAGGCACAACAGCTGTAGCAACTTGTTACATGGAAATAAAAATTAGCATACTGTCAAAACAGACCTCCTTTGATGTAGAAGTGTCTTCTATCTATCTATCTATTGCTTTCATTAGTTAATTAATAAAGAAAACTGCTTGGCCTGATAGGTCAGAAC
>LOJH01035981.1:6348-27788 GCA_001685095.1 Ellobius talpinus | reverse complement strand
GCACCACTTCCCCTATAGTGATAGACTCTGCATGTTTCCCCCACATGGTTTCCTGGGTCACTTTCTCCTCTCAGCCAAGGATCTAGGAGTCAGAGTTGTTGATAATACAAAGCGTTAGAGTTCTGTTTTATTCCTTATAGTTCTATGTCCATTGCTTTGAAGAAAGTCTCCTACAAATACATCTTGGAATTATCTATTTTCAAACTGTTATTTAAGATGTCATAGGCTATTAGATTTTAAAGTATTAGGAAATGCTTTGAGTTATTTAAATTATTTTAATTCATCCTTTAAATTTGGAATTTATTTTTAATGTTCCAGTATAGTTTCAAATACCTTTATCTCAGTAATATGTCAGATGTTGTATCCTCTTTACTATACCTAAGAGGTGGATGAAGTTGGTAGAATTTATGAGGACTGGCCATTCTTACAACCACAGAGTATTATGCTTAGTGAGCGGGATTTTTTTTTTGGTCTGCTTTTGTGGTCCTGGAAACTGAACCCAAGGCTTTGTTCATGATGGGCAAGTGCTTCACCTTTGAGCTGTATCTCCAGTCCACTTAACATTACTATCATTTTGATGCATCTATTTATTTTATTAACTTTTACTGATGTTCTCCTCTGAGAATGTTTAGAGTTTAGCCACAGGGAATGAAGTAGTTGTGTCTGGATTTTTATGACTAACACTAATAGCTTCTATTTGCAAGCATCTTATTTTGAACTCTAGTAAATTTACAAGTCAGAATAGGGTGGATTACAACTTCCTGCTGCGGTTCTTTCTCAGTAGTTAGATTTCAACATCATGCCATCTTCAAATAAACACGATTCATTCATATTTATGAATGGCTTGCAATAGTTAAGTTTTATTAGAGTTCTTGGTTTTTGAAAGTAAGATGTAGTTCAGCTATGAAATCATCTGACCATGTACTTTTTCAATTGTAGATATTCTCTCATCTTTCTAATCTTTTATTCCAAATTTTTATTTCTTCCCAGAGAAGTTTACTGTAATTTTGTTCATGGTTAATTTTTTCCCTTGTGAGTTGCCTGAAATATTACATTGGGCATTGTACTATCAAAGGATCTGACTTCTGCCCATGAGGTTGATTTTATCCTTGTCTTCTCTGTGTCCAATGAAGCTCGTGCATACTACATCTCTTCTTCCAGTTGTTCACCGACTTATTCCTGGGCATAATTATCTGTTGGCTTTTTGCTACTGTTATTATTTTCTATTTTATTAATCAAGATAATTATCTTTCTGGATTTTTTAGTTTGTTTGATTTAACTCTATCTGCTCTCTTATCTTAAGTTCTCAATTCTTTTATAGTTGGGGTCTTCCTTCAATAACAAATATATTTAATGCCACAACATTTTGTCTGATTGTCTATTAGGTGTAGCTCCAAAGTTTTTCTTTACTATACATCCTAGCCATTAAATACTTCCCTCTTGATTTCTTCTAATTTGCAAAAAGAGTTCTATTGTCTTTTTTGCTTTTTAGGTAATGTGATATGAGACTATTACTATCACATTCTTTCTTTTAAAAAAATTATTTACTTATTTTGTACGCAGTGTTCTGTCTGCATGTATGCCAGGATGCCAGAAGAAGGCATCAGATCTCATTCTAGATGATTGTGAGTCACCATGTGGATGCTGGGAATTGAACTCAGGACCTCTGGAAGAGCAATCAATGCTTTTACCCTCTGAACCATCTCTCCAGCTCTACTAGCACATTCTTTGCTCTTGTTATAATCTATTGATATTCCTTTGTGGCAAAATACACAGCCAAGGTTTGAAATTTTCTGTTGATTAACGAAAAGCACTTTTTCATTAGGGAGGTAAAGACCTATTAAATATCTCATATATCATGTTGATTAGTTACATTATTCAATCCATTACTTTTTATTTCTCTATTATAGCTAATTCTAAATAAGTTTATTGAGGGCACCCAGCATAATTACCCTCTAATCAAATTCTTCCTGCTTTCCTAAATTGGTAAACATATATTTAGCAACTGCAATACTGCATGCTCCGTGTTCTAACACCAAATGTTCCAGAGGGGAAGCCCAGTGCTGTCCTGGTTTCATCTTTGTTGAGGTGATAAAATACCTAGAAAAACGTGGCTTAGGGAAGAAGAGGTTAGTTTTTAACTCACAGGTCCCAAGCAGGTAGTCCATCATCGCAGGAAGTCACAGTGCAGGAAACAGAGACAGCTGCTCAGCTCGTAACACACAGGAAGAGTGGTTATTGACAGCCTCTTCTCTGAGGCAGATTCTAGGTTGTGTCAAGTTGACAACTAAGGTTCCCATCACATATGGCTTTATTTTTCCTTTACATTTGTATGTGATTATTTTATCTAGTTTTCTCTTCTTTCGTGTAATTTAGGAATGCTGCCAAGACATTTTAGGATTTCTCATTAATCCTGCTTGAAATAGGATGGACTCAAATGTATTTAATCTGAAGGGTTGAATTTTTTTTAAATCAGTGCAGAGCAAAAAAAATGCTTTGTTTGTATAATTATTACTTCTTGTTTTTTAGCCCTTCCTTATGCTGGTTCTTATATTTTTCTATATGCTATGCCTCTTGACTTAGTTATCCAGTTTCTGGTTTTATCTTTTTGGTTTACATATTTTAAAGTGTTATTTTTATGGGGATAAATAGATTGCTCAATAGTGAAGAATGCTTGCTTCTCCTCCAGCAGGCCTGAGTCCAGTTCCTAGCACCCATATTTGGTAGCTCACAACTGCCTTTAACTCCAGCTGATGAAGTATGTGATGACCTCTTCTGGAAGAAATAGACACCTACACACAAATAAAGTGTGTGCATGTGCACGTGAACCCCACACAAATAAAAATAATCAAATGTTTAAAATTTCCTTTTCTGCTTTTCAGTTTTTCTTCTATATAACCTTCCACTAATTCTGGTTCTTATCAGTTTTTCTTCTATATAACCTTCCACTAACTCTGTTTCTTATCATGGTGGGATAGATTACTCTTCCATTCAGCTGTTACTTGGAAAATCACAGGTCATATCTGCCCTTGGTCTATTTAACCTCCCTTCCAAGATCACTGCATCTTCCTTCTAACTCCTGAAGCAATTAGTGTCCTGGATGTGCACTCTGTTTGGAATGCTCTTCCTCTTTCAGGCTGCTAAAAAAAACCTCATGGTTTTATTTTGGTCTGTTTTTATTTGTTTGTTTGTTTCCCAGAGCTTGAAAGCGTAGGACTTCCTTCTGTGTTATTTGGTCCAGGATTCCGCCCATGGAGAGGTGTCACACATTCAGAGAGGGTTTCCTGCCTATCTAGAAACACCCTCTACCCTCATAGATATACTCAAAGATGTTTTCATGCTAATCCAAATTCTCTCAGGTTGATAATAATGATTAACTATCACAAATATGAGCTTTTTTTTAAATACAGGACCTCATTAGGTAGCCTGGGAAACACTGGAACTTGCTAAGTATCCCTGGTTGCTCACAGATCTTGGATCATCCTACCTCTTGCCTCCCAAGTGATGTATTACAGGCATGACTGCTCTTCCAGTTAGTAATGCTAGCTTTGCAAATGACTGTTGTAGATACAAATTACTCATCTCTTCTTTGTAAGTGAAAATGTTAGATTACATGATCCTTCAAGACTTTTTAGGAAAGCATCTTACTACTTTATTATTTTAAAGTATTTCTAAAAGCAATGATCACACATTATCTGGATTCTTGATCAAAGAAAGCAACTACAGTAAGTTTTATGATGGAGTTTGGGAAATTTTACCCTAATTACATATTGCTAATATTTAATAATTATATCATTTAAATTATTGCCACAGCCAACTGAAACTTCAGGATCCCAAAGCAACACAAATTTAGCATCTTGTAGTCCTATAGGTAGATCTCAACATGAATCACAGTAGGATGAAATTAAGGTAGGGCTACAATCCTTGCTAGAGGTTTGAATGCTGTATCAGTGCTGGAACCCTTGGTTTCCAGGTGTTGGTGCTATTATGGAAGGTGGTAGAATCTGTAGGAGACAGAAACTCTCTGGTGGAAATGGATTACCTAAGCAGGCCTTTGGGGTTTCTAGAGAAGCCCCACTTCCAGTCCCCAGGTGGGATAGGACTGATGATGTAATATAGCCAACTTCCTCACACCCCTGCTGCCACGACTTCTCTGCCACCATAGAATAGAAGACAAAAAAAAAAGCCTATTCTTTCTTCAGCTGTTTTCACTAGGGGTTTTGTCAGAATCAGAAAAGTAACTAACATAAGGCTTCAGGGGATGATCAGTTTCCTTGGGCGTTCCACCTGGCATTATATCCACCTCTATTTCTTGAATCACAGCTCCCTTCCTCCACCTTCAGCACCGAAACTGTGTCTCTCTATGGCTTCTTTTCTTAAACACATTTTCCTCTAATCAAAGCCAGGAAAGGGCCTTCAATTTGTAGGGTCCTACATGATTAGATAGGGTAATTTCCTCAACTTGGGGTTCTTAACTTAATCACATACACAAAGTCTCTTGTGCCAAGAAAGCTAATGTAATATACATAGGCTCTGGGGATTAGGGCTTTGCAGGACCATCAGTTCACCTACCACAAAACTGCTACTAGCATTTTAGTGCAATGCTGGCATTGCAGTTAAATTTAATACATGTCTATAATGGAAGTTTGTTTATGGATTGTTCATTTGAACAACAGTCCAGAGGATGCCTGTATAATCCTTGTTGATGGTATAAGGAATAACTTAGGATAAGTACATAGGATAGTTTTGTTGCAGGAAGTAGTATAGCCAAAGATTTGGAAGAATGGGTAGAATTAGAAAAAATATATATGCCATCTTGTCATTCCTAATGGAACTATTAGGACCAGACCGCAGAGCACTGTGGCAGGCGAGCCTGATGGAGAAGCTACCTGGCACTCAGATAAACAGAACATGAGAGAAACTGCAGCAGGAAGCACACTGTCTAGTCCAGAATGAGGTTCCTCCCACGGAAGTGACCTCATTTCCTTGGTAACAGCATAAAAGATATGGTGTCGGGAGCATGGCTCTGGACTAAGAGAGAAGGCATAGGTGTGACACTTACATGTCACCTGTGGATCCTGCTTGTATTCTGATTACAGGCAAAATGAACAATCTGGGAATCTGAAAGTGATCACATTAGTTGGTAACAGCAGTGGCTTCTGAAACTCTTCGCAAGATATGCAAGGTTTTTAAAGTTTTTGCAAGAGAATGGCTCTTGTTCAGGCATGCCTATGATGTTAGATCCTTAGGGATAAAATGACACTATCTAAATTTAATGACAATATCTAAACGTAATGGCAATACTTTTAAGAATCCTAACTTTTACTAGAGGAAATGGAAGCGAACGTGTTGTTTCTTAAAGAAAGACTGCTACATTTTACACCTTACACTTCAGACTTTGACCACGCAGCCCTCAGAGGAAAGCAGTCATCCAAGAGAGTCCCCCAAGGACGGAGAGTCTAGAACCGTTGCCAGAAACACAAGCTCAAGTGTGCACACCTTGCTGTATTACACCTACGGCAACATGCTATTTCCATGTCAGTGTCGCTGTAAAATAACGACAACCAAAACATGTGTCCTCTCACTCACTCTCGAAGGCATGCTTTTTAATAAATCGTAGCCCCATCTCATAAGTGGAGAAACTAAGGCTCATGTTGCTCTGATAGAATGTAGAGTTTACACATTAGTCTGTCACACCGGCAGACTGTTCTAAAAAGTAATCAGCATCTCTTCTATTTATTCACCGCGTGTCTATTACATGCTCCATAGCAGCAAGCCCTCTGTATTCTGCAGCATCTGTAAGCGATTTCTTACATACAGTCACCAAATGTCATTTAGTGACGGCGATGACAAATCAATGAATTATACCGAGCACTATATTTTGCCTTGTTTAACTGGAGAACTTAACCAATTACCTACATCAGCTAGTTTTAAACTCTAAACTTCATGAAAAGAGTTATGGGCTCTATTTCCCCAGCCGACTCCATGGTTAGTCTCTATTGACTTCTTTTACATAAACATTTATTTCTGATATTGAGCAGTTATCTAATTTAGGAACATCAAATGTCTCAACACACTTTGAAATGGGACTAGCATAATGTCGATTGTCAGACTTGCTGGGTTTGCAACAAACTGCATAAAAACGCACGTATGTACACACACACACACACACGCAGGGAGTGGAAGGTAGAGGGGCAGGGTCTAGGACTGTTAGGCCTCTTATTTATGCTCCACTAAGGAGAGGAACAGTTGAAAGCCTCGGGCTTGAGATCACTGAAGCTGCCTTTCTCCAAGTCAGAGACTGCATGCAGTATTTATGGGCTAGAGGGCACATCTGTGGTCTTTAAATCACCCAGATATTTACTCCCTTTTCTCTTTCCTTTGCTTCTGAAGCATGGGTGTAAGTTAATTTATAGGTCATTATGCATTACAGTAGAAAAAAGAGACTGGAAAGAGATTTTTAGAAAGAAAATATCAGGCATATTAGTTCAGTTTCAACAAGTATAAATTACCCGTATTTCAACAAAGGCCACAATCCATCTGGTGCCTTGTGTCTTAGTCAATGTTCTTATTGCTGTGAAGAGATGCCATGACCACAACAAGTCATATAAAAGAAAGCATTTAATGGGGGCTTTCTTCATTCAGATGTTCAGCTCATAATTGTCACGGTGGAAAGCATGGAGCCACACAGGACTACACAGTGCTGGGAAAGGAGCTTGAGAAATTATATACAGACCCACAGGCAGCAGGCAGAGAGAGACACTGAGCCTGGTTTGAGCATTTGAAATCCCAAATCCCACCCATGGTGACACATTTCCTCTAACAAAGCCACACCTCCTAATCCTAGTTAGTACCACTCCCTAATGACTAAGCTTTCAAATCTATGAGCCTATGGGGCCACTCTTATTCAAACCATCACCCCCTGTAAGCTTGCCTGATTCTTTATTTAACTTTAAATTATTGTGGTTTTTTTTTAAAATTAAGGATTGTGTATTTGGCTTGTACTCTTCCCCTTTGACATCGCTCTATTGAAGCACTATCCAATAATCTAATGTAAACCACACACATAATTTTAAATTTTTAGTGGTCATATTTTAAAAAGTAAAGATAAACAGGTGAAATTAATTTCATGTATCAGGGGCACAGCTCCTGCCTAGGATGCTTAAGGCCCTGGGTTCAATCTCCAGCACCGCAGAAACAGCAAAATATTATGAATGAGATACTTTTTATTATTAAATTTTTGAAATGGAGGGTGTACTTCTGTTTATAGTATATATTGACTGAGCCTGTTACAGTCTAAGTGTTTAGTAGCCGTGTATATTTTGCAAGCTACCGGAAAGGACTGTAGACCCCCCACCTTTGTTAATTTGACCCAAATTCACGATAGTCTGGAGTGATTCTCCTGGGAGAAACAGCCAAGTCTATGAAGTCAGAGTCACCCTCCAGTTTTGCGTTAGGAAATAATACTTCTGGAGCTCAAAGTGCTGCAGCTGTATTTGAGTCCCAGAGCAGCTGCAGCATATGAAATGAAGATATTTTAATCCAAAGGAGAAAGAGAGAAGTGGATGGAGCACAAAGAGGCGCAGATCACATATGCTTGAATGGGCAGCTCTCTATGGACCTTGCAGGATGTACCGCTCTTGTCAGATGCCGGGATGAGTTTCTAGAATTCTCTGGTTGATTGCTTAATACATGGTCTAATGTGTGGAATCCTTCCTTTTTTTTTCCTAAAAGACACTATTACTTTGAGTAACTTCTGATTTAAAGTGCCTACATCATTATTACATTTCCACAAGTCCATGAGCCATGGCTTGCTCTTCTCAGGAAAGTGCCAACCTGACTATGTGTCAGGGAGAAAGAAATTCTGTCTACTAGAAAAGAAAGGCACATGTCTTCATTTTAGTTGGCTGTATCTTTTTAGAGAATAGAAGCAAGCATGTCTATAGACCAAGTTTGACCTGAACCTCGTGTCCCCGTCCTTTCCAGGGCCATGAAACATCTGATTACTGGCAGTGACCTGCATGTTCGACTGCTTCCCATTTCGAACTTGAAGGAGATTCTTCTCAAGGCTCTAGACTCTGCTCTAACAGTTCCTTCCACAAAATACTCATTAATTCATTTATTGAAAACCCACTGTTCCAGACAGTAGACGCACTAGCTTTAAAAGATAGGTGAAAAGCCTTCCCGCCTAGGGAACAGATCATCAATAGTTAGACAGAGCAATAAAAATAACTATTTGGTGTTGGTAAATACTGTTGAAATAAATGGAGCAAGGGTCCAGGCTTTCGAGGTAACTAGGGCGAGAGGCAGGTGTTTTTTTTTTCTTTTTTATTATTTTTTAAAAAATCAAAGGTATGTTTATTTTGCATGTTTTTAATAGGTGGGGCAAAGCTAACATTACTTCAAAGGTGATACTGGGGCAGAGACCTTAAGGAAGGCAGAAGCCAGACAAAGACAGGACCAGCCACGTCCAAGGTATGTGGCTCTGCTGAGGTTCCATGTGTCTTCAGGGGTTTTAAAGTGCCCTCTCTTATCTTACTTACCACACTTGAATGGGCATTTAGGTCTCAGGCAAAATCATCACCTTTGGTAGTCTCAATTTACTAAATGGCCCCAAGAGTGAAGGAAGAGCCAGGAGGTGAGAGAGCAGCAGAGGGTTCCGTTATGGGCCTGACCATCTGACAGCAGGATTATTAAGTCAGACCTTCATTCCTGATGTTGGAGCCTTTGGCTCCTGTGTGTCAATGCCTTTGTCTCTGCCCCATGTTATGTTTTGATCTCCTTATTCTGGATGTGTATGAAGCAAAGCTGCCTCGTGGATTGAGTGGATGTTCCTGTACCCTGCTGCCTAGTCTGCATAGCCAGTCGTCTGTCCCAAGGTATCCACTCATGGTCAAGACATTGATCATCGCAGCAGCAAGGGTCTCATCAGGGAGATAAAATTCATCAAATTATGGTCAAATCGTCCTAGTAAAACTGGGAGTTTTACTAGCTGGTATAAGCCGAAGCTAGCTGGAGAGAATCTGAAACAGGCAGGAAGCATTCGAGTCTAAACGTGCTTCTCTAGCAGATACCTAGGAGTAGGTAATAACCCTGGCTCATGGTGCAGCTAACTGGAATAGGATTCATTTAAAGAAGGCCATGAACCGTCAGGCCTGGAGAGCATAGGTTCTCTTTCATAAGTTAGTGAGTCATGAGAATTTAGGCAATAAATGAATAATTGTGGGGTAAGATTAACTAAGTGTTTTAAGGTTATTGAAGATCTTAAATTACACCAATTTAGCAGAGAGTGGGTTCAATGTGTTCAATATAACAATTAGCTCTCTCGGTAAAGGAGGGGGAGCCAGGGCTCCTGCTTATATGCCGCAGGCTTCTGCCGTGTGAAATCACGGCTGCATTTGCTGAGTGGGGTTAGAACCCCAAACTATCCAGCTGACTGGCTTTGGGTTGATTTTGCACTTTCTTTAAAACTAAAGTTCATTTTAAACGAAATCTCACAGAAATAAGAATCACGGGCCCCTAGAGCTGGAAGGGCGTGAGGGCTGTGGTTGGTACTTTCCAGTTTATGGCCAGACAAAGAGGTAGTGTCTTCATCGGAAGAATCAGGAGGAGAGAAGGAAAGAGAAGATTTACCACCTGCAAGAATCCGTGCAATCTAGGGTAGTGAAGAACCACCCGAAGTTGCACGGTTGGCTCAAGCCAGATCCAGAAGGTGGACTCGGTTCTCTGCATTCCCCTCTTGGCTGTAAGCCACTGTGAGACTTTAAAGGCCTCTTTTGTTTAGCTGTTTGACACGAGGCAGGTAAATAATCATTTACTAGGCTGGATTCCCCTCCTCCTACCATTTCTGTCTGTTTTCTGTGTTGTTTAAACAGAACCTTGGGAACATCACCAGTAACAGAAGGAACAAAGCTAAAACGCACCTCAGATGTGCTTGGAGACAACCCAGTCACTCAGAATTCAACAAACTCAGGTTGTCGCGATAAGCTCACTGTTGAGACGGGGAACAAATGATGCTTTGCAACACACATGTTCGGGTAAAGGTGACCTGAAATTTGACCCGGCACTGAAAGGCTGAATGCTCATATTTAGCGGAAGAGTACAGCCTTAACTGAATGCTCATATTTAGCAGAAGAGTACAGCCTTAACTGGCTGGAAAATCATTAGGGAGGAAACCCTTCGTCTTCAGCTTGTGCTGCTTTTGCCAAGCCACCTCTGCAATTCCCTGGGACATGTGATGCTGTGTGGAATCATTCTGGAAACGGCAATGTAAATCTATCTCTCAGCAGTGATGGAATAGCCAAGATGCCCCTCACCCTTGGGGCGGAGCAGTCTATCTCTTTACACCACATGGATCTCTGATCCCTACATCTTTACTGTGGGCTCCAAAGCAGAGTTTGAAAAAAATATCCTTATGTCTCCTCGGCTTGTAAATAAATGTTCAGTCTCACACATAATAAGAGAAAGGCTTGGGCAGACCACAGGGAGATGTAAATCCCTTAGCCTATGGGGGATCCTAAATTTGCCTCAGCATGTCTGTGAGGAAAATAAACCTCCTTAGAGCACTAGCATGGATGCAAACTGGTCCACAGTTTAGGGGAGAATTTCAGTATCTAGGAATATCTGTTTCTAGAAACCATTCCCAAAGACACATGGGAAGCACACGAAAAGCTGTGTTAATTTAAAAACTGTTTATTGTGGCCAATTGCTAATTTAAAAGAACAAGAAAACATTCTTACATGCCCATTGATAGGAGAATGGCTAAATAGTGACCTATTCTGTAGCTATAAAAGGAAATAAGCTCTTTAGATGCTGTCCATGTCTAAAACACTGCTAATTAAATAAAGCAAGACAAAGAGTCAGTATAGCACAGTGTAGACCAGAGGGTGTTTATGTTTGCAGGTATGGAAACATAAACATGCTTATGTTAAAGATGGAAATGTAATTCAACAACAACCAACATGCCCAAAAAGTCAGGCCAGAGGGGACAAGGCTAGCAGCTAGGCTCCCCGCCCCCTTAATGGTTGTTCATTTCTGAATCCTTGGGATATTTAATCTAATCTTAAAACAAAACAAAAAAGCACAGTGAAGCAGAAGAACATTATTGTGATTGGCTTGGGATTAGCCACACATTGGAGTTATTTCAAGTGATTTAAAAACAGAACAACTTTTAACTGCATCCCAAGTGGGATATACACAAAGGGTAAAAATAACCACATGATATCTTAAGCCATTTTTCAGTTGCTATATTTTTAGCAATAATGTATGTGAGACGATTTTGAGAGTACATATTTTAAGCAAGTAAAAACTATACTAATGTCGTAGGAGGAAGAAAAAGAAGCAGAAGAAAATGCAAAAATTAAAATTCATGGCATCCCAATAAAATCTCTATAATCCTGAAACTAAGCTGAAAATATTAAAAGGAATTTCTTGTATAACTTTGCCTAAACACAGAGGTCTAAAAAGAATGACCTATCCGATAGTAATAAAAACAGTAGCGAAAGTGGTCCTTAAATTTTCCTCTTAAAAGACCCAAGGCTCCTTGGAGAGATGACTATTTTTAAATTGAGGGACAGAAGTCATAGATGATAAGGCTGGAACTTCAGACCTACCTAAATGCAAGAAGTTTATCAAAGACCATGAGAGTCATGTTAAAAATATACAGCAGAAACATGAAGACCTCCTCCGCCCCGTGAAAATGGAGTGCTTTAATTGTATAAAAAGAGTAGCCAGTATTAAACAAAACAGCCATGTTAAAACCATATCTTCAGAAAGATGTGTGTTAAAGACCTGTCATGCTGGTAACATGTGGAGGATGCCATGGAAACAACACATTATTTGGGAAATTAGTAAATTAGAGGAAACAATCTTTTTTTTTTTGCTGTGGGACAATGGTCTTTTATCCTGTCACTTGTATTATTTTTAATAAAATGCTGATTGGCCAGTAGCCAGGCAGGAAGCATAGGCAGGGCAAACAGGCAGGAAGTAGAGGTGGGGCAATGAGAACAGGAGAATTCTGGGAAGAGGAAAGTTTCAGTCTACAGCCGTGACCCAGACGCAGAAGACACAAGGTGTAACTGCCTCACTGAAAAAGGTACCAAGCCGTGTGGCTAATACAGACAAGAATTATGGGCTAATATAAGTTATAAGAGTTAATAANCAGGAAGTAGAGGTGGGGCAATGAGAACAGGAGAATTCTGGGAAGAGGAAAGTTTCAGTCTACAGCCGTGACCCAGACGCAGAAGACACAAGGTGTAACTGCCTCACTGAAAAAGGTACCAAGCCGTGTGGCTAATACAGACAAGAATTATGGGCTAATATAAGTTATAAGAGTTAATAAGAAGCCTGAGCTAAAGGGTCAATCAGTTTATAATTAATGTAGACCTCTGTGTGATTTCTTTGGGACTTAACAACTACAGGAACTGGGCAGGACAGAAAACTTGGTCAACAGTTCTTGTTTGTTTATATTAAACAATGGAGAGCTCAAATAACTGAACAATGAAACTCCTTTGAGGAGACTATATTGGATTAAAGAGTGACGATCATGGGAACTGGGGCAGCCAATGGGTAGACAGGGATCTGCAATCTGTAGAGTTTGTCAGATGTCTGTGCCTAGGAAGTAGCTGGGTTCACTGTTAAATTCTGAGACTGAGCCTGAGAGAGAACAGGTATATTTCATTTGATGCCAGCACTGCTGGTCAGGGGGTGTTGGCTGCTACCATCTGTTTAGGTGGAAGCTCCACCTGGTCCCATTCCACCCACTCCAGACCCTGCCCCTTTTAGAAAGTCTATCAAAGAAGTGCCCCCCCTCCTTGAGATGCTCAGGACCACGCCTACAGGGTAGTTAAGACCTGGCCCCTAGACCTGCCACATGGTTTCTTCTCCCTCCATACACATTCCACCTCCCTGTCCCCTCAGGATCACCCAGGAGTTGCTTTGCTCATATTAAACCTGTTTTTTTAAAATTCGGTTTTATTTAGATTACTGCAATATCAGGGTATAGAAACCTTTCACTATCCACAAGGTCTAGTGTTCCCCTGTTGGACATGAACAGTCCCACAGAACAACCTCAGGCTTAGTGACTCTGTGAGCAGTGAGCAGGGTGGAGCAGAATGGACACAAGAACTACATAATCATCTCTAAACATAAATAATGAGCATTATCCAAGCCCAAACTGACAGAACATTGTCGAGTCTAACTATGAAGAGGGAAATGGGGCTTCTTTACCAGTTACAGATTTAGGCTTAGTCTGGTCTATCTCTTTTAAGAGAAGACTGAACTGAAAGGATAATCATGAAATTACTTTTACTTCCTGACACATCTAATCCACAGCAAAATCCTGACACCCTAAATATCACAAATGGAAATGCAAGACCCATCACCGTTTTTCTCTTCTCACACCCTGAGACATCACGTGGTTCTCTGCTGTCTTAGGTAGGGTTACTATTGCTGTGGTGAAACACCCTGACCAAAACAGCTTGGGGAGGAAAGGGGTTATTTGGTTTACACTTCCACGTTGCTGTTTATCACTGAAGGAAATCAGGACAGGAACTCAAGCTGGTCAGGAACGCGGAGGCAGGAGCTGATGCAGAGGGCATGGAGGGGTGCTGCTTACTTGCTTGTTCCTCATGGCTTGCTCAGCCTGCTTTCTTATAGAACCCAGGACCAATAGCCCAGAGGCAGCCCCACCAACAATGGGCTGGGCTCTCCTCCATCAATCACTAATTGAGAAAATGTCTTGTAGATTTCCCTGCCTATAGCTCAATCTTACGGAAGCATTGTTTTTCAATTGAGGTACCTCCTCTCTGATGACTCCAGCTTGTGTTGAGCTGGCATAAAAACTAGCCTGCACACCCTCAGTGAGCTTCCTCTTTCATTACAACATATAAGGGACCCATGTCATTCCTCTGGTGCATCCTGGCATTCTTTGCTGGAGTGGCAACTCATTGGCTTCGATGGATTAAGCTGACAGCAGAATCACCAGTCACCACTTACCTTCTGATGTGGTTTCCCTAACATCATTTTTACAGTACGCATGACAGGAAAAGGTTGAGCACGATTTTGATTAAGCCTCTGGCTTTAACCATAAGAAACACTGGATACTTGGGGACATTGTAACTAATTACATGTCATCTTTGGCTATGTTTCATATAAACTATTACCAAACCAATAATGGCAATAGGAACAAGTGAACTGAGGATATTTAAACAGTGACTGAAGGTTTCATATTATTAGGTTTCGATCACAAATAGTTGTAGTTTTATAATGGCAACAAGAGTCGCTTTCAGGGTGTTTACACACCAAATATCATACTTGACGCTTACTTTAATGCGATACCATTGTAATAAACAGGAATGGATGGAGAACCTGTGCTCATATTTGATTACTAAAGGGTGGCTGTCAATCATCTTTACTCTGTTCCCTATCCTTGACATGTTTAGAAAGTTCTACAGCAAACAATTTGAAAAGAAACTTAAAACCATTTAATTCAACAGATAAGTTTTGAAAGAAGATATGTCAAATAGAGGCAAACTTAAGGACAACAGTTCCAAATGGCTCTAAATTCAAGAAAAGCAAGAATGACTTTAAAAAGTCCCTTCCACTATGGAGATTGCTTTCTGTCTAATTTCTCGGAAGCTGTCTTATATCACCTATTTCTTTTCTTTTTCTTTCTTGACTTTCTGTTTAAGTTACTTGCAGATGTGTCAAAAGCCTGCGATGAGGAATGAGGAATCACTACCGGGGAGACTAGATGACCACCTGTGGAGAAACTGTCCATTCCAATGCTTGATTCTTCAAAGAAAGAAATGCATTATTTGAACTGTTACCTGGATCTGTAGCAGACATCAGTGACCCAAAAAACAAACAGTCAGTGAAATGGAAGTCCCCGCTCTTCAGCTGGCCAGCGTGCACCATGGCCCTCACAAAGCCATACATAATTAACCTGTAGAAGAGAGACAAAGGGACCTTCAAACATCAAGCTGGAGCCTGTGCAAGCCTAGGCTGTCTCAGAGAAGATTCTGATGTGCTTCCTGGATATGTACCATGCATAAACCACCAATCCTGCCAACTCACAGCCGTTGTGGCATCTCTGCTCTGAACAGTTCATTCACTGAATGTCACAACCCATTCACCTAGTGAGTGGCAATGGAGTATTTGCTAGCCTATGACATGGAAAATAAAGTATGTTTCAAGGACGTCAAAAAGTGCCCAACGAGGCACAGCAAACCATGCCTACAAACACAGGAGCCGTGCTGCCATCTGGAAATGGGTTTCTTTCTAGTTTCTCTTGTTGTATCTGCTAGGAGTGCCTGGAAAGGGTTCAAAGTTCAAGCCTGCCACTGTGGTGAGAAGACCATTTCACTGGAAGGAATTCACATCTGGTACTGAAAACCTGGGCAAAAGCCTGTACTGAGTCATGAGGTGGCTGAGAGCACATTCTGTGAGATAACATTACTCTCATGGAAAACCTGAAGCATCTCTCCAGGTAAAAGCAGAAGAGACATGGGTTAAGGTGCCTGTGCTCCTGTGAATAATACATCACTCACGTGCCTTCTGTCAGGAACCTTAATTAAGCTCATTCACCAAAATGAAAAAATAATAATCTAAAATAAAATTAAGAAATGAAAGTACAAAGGGTACTAGCTAAGAAGGGAAGGGAGGTCAGCTGGAGAGGAAGGGAAACAAGAGAGTGTAATATGACCAAAATACATCATACTCATTTATGAAAATATCATTATGAACCCAGTATTACACTTAGATAACATGTGCTAATGAAAACCTTAAAGTTTGTATTTATTTATTTAAAGGGTTGATCTTTTTGCTTAAACCCTAACAGAGAGAATGTAGAGACGGGTGAATAGGCGCTCAGTACCAAAATAATTTAAAGTCAGTAACAGTCCTGAGGAACTGCAGGCCGTCCAGTCTCTAGACAGATGCTGAGATCCTCACGTGCACTTGCGGTTTACTCTTTTAAAAATGTGCTGAGGTTGTGAACGTGACTAGGAAACAGCTAAATATCAGCTAATAGAACTTCACGATTTCCACAGTGATAGCAACGCTTTCAATTCTCTTAAGAGAACTACCTCCGTTTTGATAATACCTACTCAGGGTATTATCAAAACCATCGAACCCTTGGGACCTCAATTCATCACATAAGGAAACAATAATGGCCCATGGAGACATTACAGAACGCATAAAACAAGCAACCTCTGGTGCCCAGTGCTCTCAGCCCTCTCAGGGAACTGCTTCCTTAGGTGCTTTAATTAACGTAATCTGCAGTTGATCCTGTCAGGTCGACAATATTTATACAGTGTGATGCAGTAACCTATCTAATAGGGCAAAATAAGTAGGATGCTTAGGCTTAAATGGAGACAGCCTGGTTCTGATGCAGGGGATTTTAGCCACCAGAACGTGTTGCCTGAAGAATGGCTTTATGTTTTTCATTATACTGATAAGCTGTGTCATGCAATGGACTCTTAGCCATGCCATGAAGTAACCACTCTGGACAGTCCAAGGGGCAGGTTTGGAATATCTTTAAAACCTTGAGGCTGACACCATCCTCTGGATTGAACTATTGAGTGGATCCACAGTGAACTTTAGGTAAGATGCTCAACATGACTTGCAGAGTATGGATTCCAGGGTGGGAATTGAATCTTAACCAGATCGAATGTACTCAATATTAGCAAACACTGTTGCAGTAGGGTTTGACCACAGGAGCTATGAAGAGGCACATACTGGCTGCCAAATAAACAATTTCCTACCAGACCCAGGGATGCTTCATTAAACTTATTTTGTTGTTGTTGTTCAATACGTATTTTTGTTGAACACCAGCTATGTCAGGTCTTCTACTAAAAATTAACAAACCAAGATCTATGCCTTCATTGACCATATGGTTTAGTGGTATGGACAAAAATGAAAATAATCAGAAATGTAAATAATATCTGTCACCAACGTAATTCCCTTGGTGGGAATCTGCAAGTATGGTCAGTCCTGTGACATTTTGGACAGTTACATCCTGGATAGAGGAATGGTCTCCATTATTCTTGCTTTCAGTCCTTTTCACATCCCGGTTTCACAAAGGTCCTGCCTCATTTGAACTGTGCTTCAGACACTGAACACCATCACGCACAGAAACACGATAAACATCATGAACTGATCGCATCCCTGAGGTCTGTATCAGCTACTCGCTAATTTTAGGGAAGAAGAAACTCAGAGTTTAAATATACTTATTGCATATTGTTCAGAAGCCATGAATTTGGAGAAGAGAAAAGTGCACACACACCTGCTTCCAATGCTTAGTGAAGAAACTAAGAGGAAGCTAAAAGTCACGTTTGTACAATTGCTACAAACAAAACTGATGTCCTCATATAAGTCAATATGGCAATTCACCTTAAAAGTACTGTTAAAATAGTCTGTATTTCATCAAATTTTTTTCTATGGATTAATATCAATAAATTATCAAATCTGTTCTGAAATATATATATTCAGTTTGTTTCAGATCACAAGTACTTATTACAGCAACAGTTCAAAAAAAGTTACAGCATATATAGCTGACCAATACGCAACCATTAAAATTATATACAAGTATATTTTGGGTACAGAAAGTTTATTATCAAAATTTAATAAATAATAAATTTAAAATGTCTGAAGTTGAGTAAATTTAGGTGCCAGGTGGTGCCATCCCGGGTCAGGCTCTCCTGAGTAGTATAAAGAAGCAAACTGAGCAGGCCTTGATCTCTGCTTCAGTTCCTGCCTCCAGGTGCCTGCTCTGATTTCCCTTGATAATGAACTATGACATGGAAGTCTAAGCCAAATAAACCATTTTCTTTTATCAGACTGGTTCTTATGCCAACTTGTCACAAATTAAAATCCCTTGAGTAGGGACTGTCCCCGGAAGAACTGCCTTGATGGATGTGCACTGGCCCACCCTGACTGGGGGCTGCACTTTTAGCTCCTGATCCCAGTAGCTAGAAGGAAAATCATCTTTTGCTGGCTTGGCTTCCCATTACACCAGTGATTTACCCCACTGTTGCTTCCGCTGCTAATGCCTTCACTGACAGCAGAACCTGAGATTCCAAGCTTTCACCTTGCGTTAGGGACCAGTGGCTCTCCAAGCACTTTCCAGGCCTCTAGCACCATGCTGGGACTACAGAGGTCCCAGCCTTGAGGATTGAATCTGCTGGCTATCTCTCAGTAAGAGTCAGCTATTCTGGGAATTCTTTGGACGTTGAGGTGCCTATCCTCTGGTGTGGGACAATTCTATATTCTGTCAATTATACTTTAAATAAATGCTGATTGGCTGATAGCCAGGCAGGAAGTATAGGTGGGAAAACCAGACAGGAAGTAGAGGTGGGGCAATGAGAACAGGAGTATTCTGGGAAGAAGGAAGCTCTTTCTGGAGTCCTGCCCAGATCACGGAAGAAGCAGGGTGTGACCTGCCCCGCTGAAAAAGGTACTGAGCCATTTGGCTAACATAGCTAAGAATAATGGGTTAATATAAGTTATAAGAGATAATACGAAGCCTGAGCTAATGGGCCAATCAGTTTATTATTAATACAGACCTCTGTGTAATTTCTTTGGGGGGCTTACCAGCTGTGGGAACTGGCCAGGAAAGAAACCTCCACAAAGCAGGCCCGCATGCTACAGTCCTCAAGCATCGAGTGTCAGGTTCTCAAAGTCTCAGGTGTGATCTGGCTCTCATTATTGGTGAGGAACAGAGGAAGCCCGAAGTGTATGAGATCCTGAGTGGATGTACGTTGTTGACATAAGCACAGCCAATATCGAGGACGCCAAGTCCATGGCCAATATCAAGGACGCCAAGTCCATGGGAATAGCCAAGCCTTCCCAGGTAAGACCGTGAGGGAAATGGCAAAGCCTTCCCAGGTAAGACTGTGAGGGAAATGGCAAAGCCTTCCCAGGTAAGACTGTGAGGGAAATGGCCAAGCCTTCCCAGGTAAGACCGTGAGGGAAATGGCCAAGCCTTCCCAGGTAAGACCGTGAGGGAAATAGCCAAGCCTTCCTTAGGGGTTCTGAGTGTGAGGACTGATAGTATGTGCAGAAAATGCTCACCGCAGTTTTCTCCCCGGGGTGTTTTCAGACTGAAGACTGCTCTCATGATCCATGCTATACTTCTGGAGTGCTGCGGTTTCTCTGTCTGAGAGCCCAGACCATGTGATCCCAGCTTTCTGTCCCTGTGTCCATCTGCCTGTCTTTTCTTCATTCCCTCCCTGCCCCAGAAGGTCTAAGTCCCCACATCCTACTCCCCGACTACCCCACACTCAAACAGCCTACCATTCCATCCCACCCCTACAACTCCTAAAGTTCCTTTTGGTCATGGTCTTTATCACAGCAATAGAAAGAAAACTAGAACAGCCTAGGATCCATTATTACTGTTAATAGCAGTTACATAAAAGGAATTAAATGTGAACTTTTCTTCTGCTTTACTGCATTTTTCCAATTCTTTTAAAATAATGGCCCTGGTAGAAACCAACAATAATGTCCATTAGTGAGTTCTATTACAGACAATAGATAGTCATTGTGCTATTTAATCCTCACAGTCCTCTGAGGAAGGCATCATAATTATCCCCTTCACAAATGAGACAATCAAGAGTCACAGAGGTTAAATAGTCACACAGTGAGCCGCCATGAAATTGAATCTGGGTGGACAAACACAAACGCTTAGCGCAGCTTTGCAATGCTTTGGAATACTGAAATCAGTGTGTGGGTGGAGATGCACACACATCTGCTTTAAAAATGTAAATTAATAATATACTCCAGATGAACTACAGGACAAAAGTAATCATAATCACAGTTACTTCCTTGAATTAGCATATAAATAAATAAATAGATAAATAAATAAAGCAATGCAAAAAAAATCTCAAAACTGAACCCAACATAGTATGAACTCATTTGGGTCATTTTTACTCTTACTGATCTAACAATAGTCAGTATCACTGCTAACTGCAATAAGTTATTCTTATTCTGCTCTTCATATATTGACACGCTATTGTCATTGCTACATTGTTATTAATAAGACAATTAGTTATGATTATATTAGCAGGGAAGTTAAAAAGTGAACTCATTAGCAGCCATATATTTTCACAGAGGGCTGTCTTCTGTCAGCGCTTCACAGAAACCCTTTCCGGAATCTCAGAATGGCAAACCCGAATTAGAGGTTGCCAGGGGTCCCTGAAATTAGTGGCCTCCCAAGTGAGGGGTGGGCAGTGGCAGGAGCTGCCTCATCAAGCGTAGCTGTTAACAACACAGATTTCAGTTTGGGTTCTCAGAAGCACGTTGCCCACGTGCTTTTCCTTTGGAAAGTGGAGCGCAGGTGCTGTGGAGACCGCAGGGTGGGAATCTGCAGGGTCACTAGAGAAACAGCATGGCAGAACGTCACTTGTTCTAATGGAGGGCACTGGGCAAGGGGATTTGGGAAAATGCTCAGCGCATTTTACAGAGTGCTCATGATGCACGTACAAATTTTAAATTTCTTCATCATCTCTCACACTCTCTAAACTACATACCTGAAGGCACGCTGAGAAAATGTTTCAAAACAAAATGTTCTAGAACATCCAGTTGCTTGGATAATTTCAAAATATGTCATTTCTTTTTTTAAATTTTTTTTAAAATATGTCATTTTCATCTCCATATTTTAAAAAATTTCTCTCTCCTTCTTTTCTCTTTTTAAAAATAACCATTACCAAACTATGTCTATATCACTAAGAAAGAAGGTTTTTTTTTGCCTTGAACCCTTAATGGCTAAGGAAGGGAAACGGGTTATTTTCATTAACACTCTGCAGGATCACGTATCTGCCTGAGCACAAGAAACAGGTAGACATAGATCACTCACTAGTGAGGAAATCTGGAACCCAAGGCCCAGAATTAATGTGCACATGAATTTCTGAACATTTTTTTTAGAAATTTATTTTATTTATAATTATGTTTATATGTACCAGGCTTTCTTTTGGGGGGGCACTGACCAGCCCCCAAATCATGACACAGAGAATTATTATTAGTTTTGAATGCTCAGCCTAGCTTAGTCTCATTTCTGGCTAGCACTTTTAACTTAAAGCAACCTGTTTCTCTTTATCTACCTTTTGCCTCCAGGCTTTTTACCTTTCTTTCTGTATGTCCTTCTCTGTCTTTGCTGGCTGGTGGCTGCCTGACTGACCCTAGGCATTTCCCTTTCTTTCTCTCTTGTTCTCTACTCCTTCTCTTCTCTCATTCTTCTCTTATTTATTCTCTCTGCCTGCCAGCCCCACCTATCCCTCCCCTGCCTAGCTATTGGCTGTTCATCTTTTTATCAGACCAATCAGGTGACTTAGGCAGGCAAGGTGAAACAAATAAAACACATCTTTACATAATTAAACAGATGCAGTACCTCTTTACATAGCTAAACACACATCCTCACATCATTAAGCAAAGGCAGCATGAACAAA
>LOJH01035980.1:0-14077 GCA_001685095.1 Ellobius talpinus | reverse complement strand
GAACTTTCTTCAAAATTGACCATATATCACTCTGCCTACAATATTTTCATGTCAAAAGAAGGTTTTGACATTTGATACTGAATGGAATATAGTCCACTTCTGGGGCTACCTGTCCACATTGTGACCCTTTCCCTCCTCCTCATCCACATCCACATCTACTGCTTTGCTGTGCTGTGGTCCATCAATGTCTACACATCTTTTGAGCTCTTTCATTTACAATCATTTGTCCAATCTCTTCCCTCGGCACAGTGCTGCCACTTGGCCTAGACATAACTGTCACGACATGGACCACTTTCAACTCTCCCAACTGCAGTTTCTTATCCATGCCACAAGCACATCAAAATGTTGAAATACTGCTACAGAAGGAGAGATCTTTTGAGAATTTTGAGAATGTAATCTGTTGATTTATCAATGTATTATGCCTTATTTAAACTTTTGGATGGTTGGCCTGTGCTTTTAGACTACAACCGACCTTTTTTTACAAGGTGTTCAAGGTTCAAGGCTCTGCATTGGTTGAGTTCATATTTCTTGACAATTTATCCTGTTCATGGCTCCAGTTACTTTTTTGCAGTACTTATATTTTTTGCAGTTTGGTTATATTTTTCCCATTCACCGAGTCACTAAATGCTCTCTGTTGTAATTGCATCTGGAGAAACATGTTTGCTGGTGCCTCTCTTAATCTTTTATCCCCAGATAACCACAGAGCCTCATCCCTTCTTCTTTCATGCCTTTGAACAAATATCACTTCCTCACTGTTACCTTTTCAGCCAAGTTCTATTGGAAAGCATTTCTTCCTCTAACTTAGTATCTATTTGCGCTATGCTTTTGTTTGTAATTCATGCATGACAGATATTCATTTTGCTTGTTTTCTTCACTACACTGTTAGAACGTGGGCTGCCTCCTGCAGGATGTCATTTACAGCTGATACTCATAGTCTGAAAGAGCACACATTGGAGTACTGACTGCTCTCCATTGCTGCAAAAGAACTACTTGCAGGTTTCCTGCCTTTCTGTATCACATCGCAGTGGCCAGCTTCCGAAGACTGCTTAAAAGATTCCCCTACACATTAGGTCCTACTTTCAGAGTATCAGAAAGAGAAGAAAGTTACGCTGGTTAAAACTCCCTGGAACCCAACAGCCATAGCTGAGTTTTCCTTCAGGCTGCAGTAGTCTTCTGGTTAAAACCTCCACTGTTTTTTTTATCCCTAGCTTTCAGCTCTTGTTTTGATTCTTTTCACCATTCTTAAACCTTACACAATTGCTCTCCCTTATTCATAGGTTCCCTTGTTATATATTAAGCTAGTTGCAGAAGGAGCATGTGCATATTTTAATGGCATTATACAGTAAACAACATAAGCAATGCCAGAATAAGTACATTGCATTGGTCTCAAGGGGTAGATATCTGCCTCAGAGCAAATGTGCTCCTCTGTGAATGCATTCTCAGTTTTCCATTTGGATATGAGTCTATTTCTTACTGGGATCCTAGCAGAAACAGTAAGCACCCAGTAGTATGCCAAGTAAATAACAATTAATAAACTATATTGTAGGAAAACCAAAAATATAATTATTAAACAAAGGATTTTTTGAGATTACTGTAAATTCTCATTGCGTGGTTCTTGTTATTAATATTTAGTCAATATGTATTGTTAATGCTGACATATTAACAGAATTTCATGGAATCCTGCATATAACATACTATTTTAATAATTACCATGGTATATAAGTATAACATTTTACTAAATTTTAACAATAATCAGAGTCGTCTTGTAATAACTTAGTTAAGAGCTAGATCTTCATTATTATTGTTATTTTATAAAAATTCAAGTGGACTTTCCAAAGCTGCTGTAGAAGCAGAAATACATTTGCTTTGTTTTGTGTCAGCTGGGTGCAGTCCTCTGTGTACAATGATACAGTTCAAACACAGCTCAATATGTGATGCAAACAAGAAGATAAATCATAGACCTAGGATTCTAAAAATAGCCTGTGATTACCTGCCAGCTCCCTCTGCTTTATCAAAAGGAAATAACACACAGCCACGGAATACAAATGACCCAATCTAAATCTGAGGGGTGTTCAACAATTAATTTAAGGATGAGCTCTGATTTCTGAGCTGTTAAGTGACTCTCTGTGGGTATTTTTGAAGGGTAAATGTTATCAATGACATTAGAAAAATTCTCCACGAGGACTGAAATCTGTCTTGCTGCATTCTGTTCCAGGGCACTGTTGTGCTCACACCTGGGCATGATGTAATCTCTATAATGACCCCTCATGTTCCCAGAAGATTCTTAATAAGCTGGGCCAGGGTTACCAAGAAAGGAGTGATTATTATACCAGAGCTCTGGGAGTTGCCAAAAAGAAAAATGGCAAAAGAACCTTTGGCGGGGCTACAAAGAAGAAAATTAAAACTTATTTCTATATATTCTATATACACATAATTTGCTCCCTATTAATATAAAATAATCATAATTTTAAAACTGAATAATAAGCAATTACATTTTAGTAACTACAAAAGTTACTTTTTCAACAGTATAAAGTGCATGATACCTAATAAAGGTTAAAGGACAAATGTTCTTTTGAATGCTATCTAAGCAATCTCTGTGGAGTTTGGTTTTCTCTCGTTTATGCCTACTGTGACTGAGAAAGATAAAGGAACATCCATATTTCATGACCCACTTTAATTCAAATTTCTCTGCATCAGTCTACGACATTTGTTTTTATGCATTATATTTAATTATTTTCCAATTACCTCCTTTACTCTGGAAATATAGTAGCTCCTCACTTTGAATAGCCACAGACCTGTATTCATGTTCCAGAATTCTGGGCCAGTAGTTTTTGTCCTTAAGTAGTGTGGTAGGACTTTTCTGTTAGATGGCAGGAAGATTAAGTAAGTAAAATCCTTTATAATGGTTTGTTAAGAACGTACTGGCTGAAGAGATGGCTCAGGTTTAAGAATATGTACTGTTCTCACAGTGGACCTATGTTCACTTGCAGGGACCCAGATCGGGTGTTTTACCGCTACCTGTCATCAGTTCAAGGGACATATAACATTTCTTGCCAAGTAATGCACCTGCAGTTCAACATTTTCAGAAAATGTTGAACATTAGCATTGGTTAACACTAGCTTTCTTGTTTGTAAGTGACATTCGGTTAGGGTGCAGGCACTATTAATAGAGGACAGAGGGAGGAGAACCTGTGAAAAGTGTCTGGAGTCAATGACTAAAGGGAGGCAGAGAGGAAACACAATTTATGAGCAAATCATCTATGGTGCAAGTATGGAAATTTCAGAATATATGTTTGAGATCATAGAAAGTAAACGTTGGTGACCTTCTGAAATAATTAGAGATAGAGTGAAGGGTGGAGTTGATGCCACAGTCTGGAAATCAATTTCTTGATAAGTAGCAAAATTGACTTAAGACATAGCAACATTTGTTGCTTAGTAATCATAAATCACTTTGCAATAATATTAGCTATATAACTAAGAAAATGGTGTGGGGGAGGACAGGTGGGTGCAATTTATTATGATTGCATTTGCCCCTCGTTATCCTCATACATCCCCTTCTTTTCACAAATTCCTTCTTCCAACTAGTCTTCCCATGACTGTGCCACTGAAGAACATGGCATCCCTCCAGCAGGAACCAATAACACTTCACAGCTCCTCAGGAATGGGAGGGGCCTCCAGAGCATCTTCTCTGTTCATGGGGGAATGTTCAAGGCCCCAGCCTTGTGCAAATACAAATTCCTGGTGTGTGTTCCTGATTGCAACAGCTGTATCATGTCTGGATAGACATTTCCCAGCACCACGTCCCTCCTCCAGCTCTTACTTGCTTTCTGTACCCTCTTCTGTGATATTTCCAGGGGCCTTATCAAGAATGTATATGATGATATAGATGTCCCATTAAGAAATGGGCAACCAACAAACAATCATTTGCAGAGTTTTGCTCAGTCGTAGCCTGCATTAATTGTCACCATTTCCAAAGAAGGTGTCTCTCTGCTCCGGAAAGAGAGTGACACTACTCTATTCATAGGAACATAAAAATGAAAAGGGAAGTTTAGCAACATGTCCATTTAGGAAAACAATGGTATTATGTGCCCCTCTTGGTTTATGGCTTTCTCAGCTACAGGCGTTTGTACGCATTTACAGTACCACATGTGTATTCCTTTCTGGGCAGCAGGCTACCAATCCAATCACAGAGAAGTTGATTACTTTCAGTTTAGTTGTGCCACGATTGCACAGGTCTGTGTTTCTTGCCCAGTAGGTGGGTGTTGTAGCAAGCACAGCCCTCAGGTGGGTGAAACTGTTAATGAGTTTTCTCCCTCTGAAGCTTACATTGCATCTTCTGGCACAATGGATGCTGATCAGCAGGAAGGGATTTCCCAGTTTGCTTCCCATCTGATTTTTTTGTGTCCTATAACCCCGTGGGATGTCTTCAGCAAAAAGGTCTTGACATATCCTTCTGATGATCAACCAAGGGCCATAGCAATAGTCATTGTTATTTAAGAGGAGTAGTCTGGTGCTTCTCTGGACATTACTTCATTCATAGGTAGCCTGGACAAAGTACTGTGTTGTTAAGTAAAATCTCATGATGTCTAGCACAGCATTATCCAGTGATGAAGTATACCTCAGTTTGAATAAAGTATGATTCTGTGTTATTTCTTGTATCCTTGTGTTTCCTACTTGGATTTTTTTCTTTCCTGCCCTCCATATTTCCCCAATTCCTTTGTCTTAAACCCTATTTTAGCCTTTACAAGCTGTTTCCAGCTACTCTCTTGTTCTCTGTGCTTCACTGTGTTCCTTCCTCATCAGCCCCCATGATCTTTTCTTACTCCCTGGCTTCTACCAACACACACACACACACACACACACTGCTCTTAATATAGAAATCTGTAAATGAAAAGCTAGGGTCCTCACTTAAGGAAGAGAGTATGTGATTTAATTTCCATAATTCGAGTAATCAAATTCTTTTTTTCCTACAAAATTCATTACCTCAATTTGCTCTCCAGTTGACTTTATTTCATCTTGTCAGCTGGGAGCTTAGAATATCACAGTTATCACCATGATGAAACACCTAAGATAGTTAACTTAAAAAGAGAGAAGGCTTTCCTGTGTCTCATAATTTTGGGGATTCCAGTCTATGATCCTTTAGCCCCACTGTGCACATAGCAAAATGGCAAGTTACACACGAGGTGTAAGACAGGGCAAACTGTTTTGCTTCCTCATGAAATAAAGGGAGTGTCATGGTCCTACAATCCCTGTTAAAGGAGATCAGGCCTTTAATGATCTAGAACCTACTGCTAGGCTGTACTTCCTAAAGGTTTAGAGCCCCCAACCCAATATAGTTACTACTGAGACAGCCCCAAGCATGTGGGTAGATTACACATCTGAGCCATTGTGTACGCTCTCAGAAATTGTCTTCTTAGAAAGTGTTCTTTCCTGCCTTTGCTGGATTCTCCACTGAGTCATTTTAGTTCCTGTGGTTCATAGGCAGTGGGAAATTTCCAGCTTGTGTTTCAACCTACTAAAACTGAGCACTGGGATCATTGTCAATCCACGCGCTCAAGTCAACATACTTTTGGAGAAAAAAATATTTTATTGATAATGAGAATAATTTTAATGTCTCTTAAAAATGCATAATTCATGGGAAAATTATGCAAGGTGTCAGCTAATCAAAAGTAGAAATGCTCTATCTATCTATCTATCTATCTATCTATCTATCTATCTATAATTTGGGAAATGGAAGACCACAATAACTATATTTAAGTATTTTCTACCAAAATCTTTGTTAGAATCCCCAAAATCATCTGGAACACTCATGTGTTATGCTTCTCAATTATATACCATTATTACTTGCCTTTTAAAAATTGGAAGTTCCCAGTCACAAGCTTTTTAAACATGAAAAGCAATTACATTTCAAAGGCATTATATACATTTCAGAGATTAAAGTTTTCTCACTATGCAAAATGGTCATTTGTGAATAATAATTTGTTGCTATATGAAAAATGAAACAATTTACAATCCACTGAATTTCCTAGGAAAATACATTTCAAAATACTAAATGTTAGTATTTATATTCATATTCAACCAATATAATTTCATTTTATATACATACTTGATAGCATGCTTTAATACATGAAACATATTTTAAATTACTTGATAAATCTGAAAGATTGAATAATGTTTATAAATGGAATAAATATAATAATGACAAAATTAATATCATTATATAGTAACCATTCTAATATTTTGAGGAATTCATTTGAAGATGCCCAATACAGAGATACACACACACATACATAAACACTTGTTATGTAGTACATATAAATGCATCATTACTTCACTAAGTTTTCCATTCAACCTTATGTTTCAGACTACATATAGACCATTTTGATAATAGTCTCATTAAATTATAATAACAATAAATATGAAGATGATAGCTGAAATATATTGGAAGTATAGGTAAAAGGATTTAAAAAGTCAATTTGATTTCTTTTCATTCATTCTTACATATATTAAAATTTCAACACTAATTCTATTATGGAAGGTACATTGTGTGGGTTAGAATCAGAAAATGGAAATAAATGCAGCCTGTAATTCAGAATTATCAACCCAGTGAAGAGGAAACTGAATTTAACATACTTGTAGCATATATAGACATCACCAGAGAGGAAGATATAGCGTTTTCTAGGGTAAAATATGAGCAAACATTCTTAAAGAACGTGAGCTGAGATGTATGTGTGTTAAACAAAGATATTTGTCAGGTGTATTTGGAAGACTCAAGGTGTGAAAGAAGAAATAGTCTATGATATTCAAATAATAATTTTTCCAGGAGATTTAGTGAAAAGATGTAAAAGTGTGGTGAATTATTGATAATGACGGCAGAACTAAGCTGAAGTTAACCCAATTAGTGGAACATTTAAACTCCTGAAAAAGATGTGTTTCAGATTAAATTCATGTTTTCAGTGATATGTACACCTTATATTATTAAACACAGCTACACCATATGCATTTCTTCTATAACGGTGATAATAGATATTCATTTCAGTAAACACGAGTATGTTTTAATTAAAATGTCTTCTGAGAAAATGGAATGTCCCCTTTTTAAATAGAATTTCAGGTTGCTATGGTAACTAATAAACTGTCATTACTTATTCTAAATAATATTAACAACATCTCTAAAAGATGGTAAATCATTATCACTATTGCCTGGTTATTAGTCACTGACATTAAATTGAAATATATTAACAATTAGGAGATTGTTTCTTGTGAGAGAATCTGTAGAAAATAAAGAGGAAAGGGTGATAAAATGAAAACTGTCTTTGCAAAGCTTGATGGGTTAGCTGGAGAAAGATGTGCAATCCTCCTTTTGTAAAACAGTGTCTTTTCCATGATCGGATCACTGTTAGGCTGGAATCATTTTATCACACTAGATGATCTTTTTTCTTTGTTTCTATGGAAGTTTGTAAGACACTGATATGCAAGTGTAGTTCAGAGACAGAAAGTAAAATCCCTGCGACTTTAGGAAGCTAGGCATCCCTGAGGGAATTGTCTGGGGCATACCTTGTATCATAAGAAATAAAGTAGTAAATTTATAAGTATTTAAGCATACTTTAAATGTAATTAATACCTAAAATCTTGTCAGAGTCTTTCTGTTAACTTTTTGAAACAAAATACAGTAAAGATGAACAATATATTATCATGTTCCTACTTACATGGTGGTTCATAAGCCCTGTAACAGTGAGAAATCATGCCGAGTAGTTCATCCTGATTAGAAGAGGGAACCAGGAGGCCCCACCCTCTTTAGGGTTCTAAGAGGAGAATGAATGTTTTTAGGAGAAGAGGGGGTCATTTGCTTAATATGTGTGCCCACTAAAAAATAGCCCATGCACCAGTACATAAATTCTTACCCATGTATGGGATGAACAAGAAGAGATCCTAATTAAACTCAGTGGGGTTTAGACAAGAGAAAGGTATGATAGTAGGATGGGAAGAGGATTTCAGTGATCAAAGGAGGGGACTGGAAGACTTGGACCGGGAGTAAAAACAACCAAAACATTCATTATAGATATGTATGACTGATAATGCCCCAAAACAATAAACTCACCAGAAATCAGTAATGCCCAACAACAGAAATCAGTCAGAAGGCTGTGGTCAAGTATACATTTAAATTTTAAAAGTTATCAGTGAAAAACATCAAGGGTAAGTTCAGAGCTTAAATTCAAATTCCAAAGTGTAAAATTACACATATTGTTAGTGAGACACTAAGACACCCTTTTTTGCTTTGAGGAAGCTGCACGGCTACCATATTGCACTGACTGTTCCTTGGCTCCAGCTTTCCTATGTGCCAAATGGGGCAAGTGGTACCCATTATAAATGAGGAAATGATTTTAGGGTTCTGGCACATAACCTGGTAAATTTTGGGCCTCTTACCTTTCCTTCGCTTTTCAAACTTAGTGAGAACCAACAAATTCTCTTTCCTTAAATAAAATTCATAGAAGTGTGTCTCTTGAGGATAAAAATTCTTTAAGCTGAAAAATTAAGCATCCTTTTCTTCATGTATGCATGCTATGTGAGCCAAAGTAATGTAAAGAATTTCAGTTATGAAACAAGGAAAAAATGTAGGAGGCTTTTTGTCTTATCCATGGTGTTGTGCTTGCTCCCTACTCAGAAGCATTCTGCTTTTTGAGAAATTTCATGTCTGTTTACTGGGAAGCTGATTAACACAAAGTGCCTCATATAATTTTATGTGTATTGTTTTTATAATTTGTAGAATACTAAGAAAAAAATTATAATTTATTTTCTTCATTTATAATGTTTTATTTTAGGGTCTATGAAGTTTCTAAGAGTTTTTTATGGCAATACGAAACAATTCTTAATGCAATTTATTTATTATGTATATTTATTTATTTATTTAAGGTGTGTGTATGTATGTGTGCATGTGAGCATGTGTGTGTGTGTGTGTATGCTTGCACTCATACCATGAGGCTTGTGCTGAGACAACTTTTAGGAATTGGTTCTTTCCTTCTATTATATAGGTTCCAGGGATCAAACCCACTGAGCCATTTTGGTAGCTCAAACTACTTATTAAACATATTTATCCAAAAATTTTTGCATGTTCTTTTGGAACAGGATGCTCATTTTAAAATATAAATCACCTGAATTAACTATCATCATTAGTTTGGTATAAATACTTAATGGATAGCATATGCTGTCTTACAGAAGTCAGCAATAGAAGATCTGATCAGAAGATAAAGTTAATTTTGACAAATGACTATGAAAAATTAATTTACATGTATCAAACATAGTAACTTAAACTAAAATTATATATTTTATTAATATTTGATAATAGTGAAACGAAATAGAATGTATATTCTTTAATCAAAAATAACTCAAGAAAAAAAACTAGTAATAAGGTTTCCTGTGAGCTTATTACAATGAAGTGAATTTCATATTTAAAAAATCCAAAAAAAGACTGTAAAAATTTAATTTTTTATGTGTATCAGCAATCAGTCTGTGAAGCTCAGCATGCCAAGGCAACAAACCTTTTTTTCATATATAATATATATATATATATGCAATGTAAAAGAAAAGTACTGGGTTGGTGAAATAATTCATCTGCTTCAGTGCTTGCAATGGAAACCATAAAGGGTTTAGTTTGATCTCCAGTATCCATATATGAGTATGAACATGGCAATAAATGTTTGCGATTCCAGAGCTGGGAAAACAGAGACAGGCAGATTCTCTGGCTTTCTGGCTCTATAGGTTTAGAGGAGAATGACTCCCATTGACTTGTATTTTTAATGTTGGGTCTCTCATTAGTGGAACTGTTTTGAAAGGATTAGGTGGTGTTATTGTGGAATATTAGTTTAAGATGTGAAAAATTAGTTTATGCTATGGAATATTTGTTTAATGGCACAAAGATGTGTTGCATCCTTTTTGTTGCACTTGTTTAACTCTGTGAAGCTGTATTACTTTGCCTGCCTAAAACACCTCATTGGTCCAATCCTTAGCTAAATGGTCAATTGTTAGGCGCAGAGAGAAACAGGTGGAACTGGTATCCAGAGAGAATCAATAGGAGGAGAAATCTAGGGAAGAAGGTAAGGTACATGGGAGAAAAGAAGGAGTGGAAGACACCAGGGAACAGTTACACAGCCAGCCATGGAGTAAGAATGAAAGAGAGATACATAGAATAAAGAAAGGTAAAAAGCCCAGAGGCAAAGCATGGTTAACGGAAAATGGGATAATCTGAGTTGGAAAAGCTGACCAGAACTAAGCCCAACTAAGACCATGCATTCATAAGTAAGAATAAGTCTCTGTGTATTTACTTGGGAACTGGGTGGCAGGCCCCTCAAAGAGCAAAAAAACAACAACAACAAAAAACAACCACCCAACCACACAAACAAAAAAAAAAGCAACTACAAGGTGTGGCCTTGTTGGAGTAGGTGTGGCTATTTGGAGCAATGTCATTGGGAAGGGGCTTTAAGGTTTGAAATCCCTACATCGATCCCAGTCTCTCCCCCATGTCTCTCTTTCTGCATGCTTGCTGTAGGTCAGGATATAAAATTTTCTACTGCTTTGGTATCATGCCTGTTCTCTTGCTGTGGTGATGATGTCTACCTCTAAACTGAAAACAAACCACTAACTAAATGATTCCCTTTGCAATTGCTCTTGGTCTCCATGTCCACTCAAAGCAATAGAACAGTAACCAAGACACTGCCAAGTTCCAGGTTCCAGGGAAATACATTATCGCAAAAAACATGGTAAGCCTTGATCATGAGATAACACTTAAGACTTAACTTGTTAACATCAGATAGATCCCCCATACACACATGGTAGGGGAGTAATAACTGGAACCTCCACATGCATGTTGTGGCACATGTGCAACCATCCCAACATACATACACAGTAAATTAATGGAAGGTTTCCTGAAAAACAAAAACAAACCTACAAAAAATCAAGCAAAAAACAAGGCAGGCAGCTCCTGAGGAAAAAGACAAAAGATTAGGCCTTGTCATACACACACATGCACCTGCACACACTACATATATACCCAGACACACAGATATTACACACACACACACAGATGCACAATATACACAGTAGTTACTGAGATGTGAGGTGATGAAAGATGTGGCTTAAAAATCAAGTGTTAATTTTAGAAAAAACAGTGAATTTTAACACAATATCTTTTGAAATTCTAGCAAGTTCATTATGTAATATCTATGTATGTGGTTTCTTCAATCGTAAATAAACTAAAAATCTACTGTAAAGGGTTAATGAAATAATACAACGCATAACTTCAGTGAACATTGTGTGATGCTAATGGCATATACTCAGTGAATATTATTTATTTATAATCATTTTCTTTTTGTGTAAGTGTTGCATGCAGTGTGATTAAGGATATAATTTACTCCACATACTTCTTTTGTTTAGATGGCTTGGTCACTTTTATTTTTGGGCAATGGGTGAATCTACAAAAAATACATAAATTTTTATTTTCATTGCTACATTTTAAAAAATGAGAATATATGTTTTCTATATAGTAGAAAAATGATGTGTGCATTCATGCTTTCTCCAAGGAATATTTTAATGTACCAAGTCATAAACATTTGCTATACACATTTAAATTTGAGGAGGGCCTAGCAAATTATTATGGTTTCTAAGAGTAACGCAGTTGTGGAAATACTGGTACAATCTGAGCCAGTCATTATTTAAGACAATGTACTAAATATTATGCCATACACGCCCTAAAGAATAAAATAACTAATATTAAAATCAAAACATATCAAAGGCAATTTTACTATATGATAAAAGTATTTCCAGCACCATATAATTAGTAATTAAACACTGAACCAATGAGCATGAATAATTAGGTGCTTCGTCTGTACATTTACATAATAATCACTTTCTTCTATGTACTTATATGGCTTTAACATATTGGAGGAAGTACTAACACATTCATAACTTATTTGAGAAAAGGGTTAATAAGAAATCAGAGAAAACAATTTTATAAAATGTTTACCATGTTTGTTCAAATGTGAGGCCAGTCTTAATGCATTTATCACAGTGTGATATATTTTTTCTAAATATATTCCTTTATATTTAACAATTAATTTTATGAGTTTGGAGAGATGGATCAGTGTCAGAACATTTGATTTTCTTCCAGAGGACCCGAGTTCAGATCCTAGTACCCTCATCAGGTGATTCCCAACTCCCTGCAACTCCAGCTCCAAGGTACCCAACACGCTCTTCTGGCCTCACGGGAACACACACATACACACCTCCACATAAAAAAATCTTTAAAACAAATAATTTTATGTCTTTCAGTCAGTCTAGGTTTAATGGACTTGCAATTATATTTCTTTTCTCAAAACATCATAAATTTACAGAGGACAAATGGTTTTTACTTAGTATTGAATAAACATTGCTGCTTGATTAGATTAAACTGATTGAAGGATGAACTCCTGGAGGTCCATCTTAGAGGGCATATTATATACATTTATGTACAGAGTTAATACTCTTGGACACAGAACCTGCTGTAAGCCCTCCAAGTCTCAAATTTCATCTTACAGGGTGCTGTTGCTAGCATGCTTTGGCATGCTGACTATCAAACTCTATTTAATATACTTTTGGTTCTGGATGCTATAAATGTACCAGGTCAGTCATCATATATTCTTAACCCTAATCAGGGATTTCTCCAAGTGACATTAAGTTATAAGGCTTAGGTTTACAAGGCTAGTTTTTGATGAAAAAATAAATAATTCTTTTCATATAAATTTTCTCATTAAAGACAAATTTCCATCCACAAATATTTGCTGCTATCTCTTTCTATAAGAAGATTATCCTAAAAATCAAGAATTATTAAAGTTACCAGATAAGGATATAGTAAGAATTTTATTAAATATAATTCACATAATAATTCCCATCTTGTTTAGACCACTACTTTATATACATACAACACATTATACACACACACACACACACACACACACACACACACACACACATATTTAAAGTTCAACGAAAAGGCCAGTCTTCCAGTTCCATTTCACACAGAAGTCACACTGTCAAGAATACAATCTTTCTTGGTGTTTCGTAGAGATATGAAATAAAATTAGATTTTATCTTTAGAGTAATATACTGAGCTTAGATGACAAATGTTAGGCCAAGTAATATTAAAGCAATCTATCACATTAAAAAAAGTTATGTCAAGTTACAGACAAAACTCATATTTCTATAATAAATAAGCTCTGAATTATTCTTCTTACACCTTAGATTCCTGTCTTTTCACAGGCAGAGTCCAGTCGATACTCATACCCACCGTGCTGATTCTGCCTTCAAGGAACCAGAACTCCATTTCCAATCAACGGGAAGGTTGCAGCCAAAAGGAGAGAAGGCAAGTGACAACAGTGGCCCAGCTGATTGGCATGCTTTGTGAGGTTACCAGCTGCTGTTTAATAATAAATGAAGCCATCACTTTCAGCAATCTGGAAAATATACTGAAATAATTATGTTTTAAGTTTTTATTTAACTGAAAAACAGTTAATGGGAGGAAACAAGCATTCTCCCAGCTGAAGCAAACCAAAGTCCTCTGACAACCAGGTCAAGGGTGCATTTGTCAAGTGGCCTAATTTCTTTATAGATTATGTATGTATGTATGTATATACACACATATATATATATATATATATATATGTACACTCAAGTGAAAAATACCTTTGAGGGTTTGAATATAGAGATGCCAGAATACAATTCAAGCAACTCCATAGTCTGGAATATAGGTAAGACTTTATGGTTGTGTTTTTAGACTTAGTAATGATTTCTGAACTTATTTCATATGACTAAAATGTTTATTAAACAGTTAATCTCCAGTTTGCTCTATCAATGCACTGAATGTTCCCAATAGTACATAAAATATCAGCATGAAGACTGATGCTACCATTATCCCCATAAGCATAAGGAAACTGACATGTATTGTCTCACGTAATTAAAGGTTCCTTGAGCAGCTGAGGAGAGGGTGTCTCAACTGGCCCATCCTATAGCCACACTGATGAATATCTTGTATATCACCATTGAACCTTCAG
>LOJH01035979.1:0-15628 GCA_001685095.1 Ellobius talpinus | reverse complement strand
GGTGGAAATTTTTTAATAATAATAATAATAATAATAATAATAATAATAAAGAAATAATGGAAAAAAACTCCAAAAAATACAATAGGTTGTTGAAAGCCATGGCAAGGACATAGAGAAAAGGAAACATCTGACTATTATCCCTGGTGATGTGAATATAGGTATTGTGAGAAAAATATGCACGATGAAGCTTCTAGAAAATTGCAATAGGAAAGCTATATAAGATTCAGCAATTGTATTCTAAGATATAAATTCAGAAAACAGGAAATCAGTGGTAGGCCAAAGAGACTTCTGCTTTCCACATCCATTACAGCATGATGTACCAGAGAAAGTCCTGGAATTAATCTAAGTGTCTCTCAGCAAATGAATGGATAAAGAAAATACAGTAAATATTATTTAACTTAAAAAAGAATCTGATAAACATTATGTTAAATTAAATGTTAATTACCAATCCCCTATGAGCTCACTGATAGGTAAAAGCTAAGAAATTTGAACTTACAGAAGAAGAGGTTAGAATGATAGCTATGCAGAGCTAGGCTAGGGGATGTGGGTGGGTAGCAAATACCTAAGAAAGAATCCAAAATTAAGTGATGTAGGAAGAATGACTTCAAGAGATTTAGTGCACTGCATTTTGACAACATTAATAGCACTACAATGCAGTTTTGAGAATTGCTATGATAGTAAATTTTAAGTGTTCCTATCTACATAAAAGTATGTGATGTAATGAATATGCTTATTAGCTATATATGTCCATTCACAAGTGTATTCATATTGAAAACATCAGGTAGTACATGGTAAACAATGATAATTTGTATTTGGCAATTAAAAACTGTTCATCAATTAACAAAAATTCATTGGTTTAGTGTTTATCCCCCAGAGAGTCTTAGTTTGAACATGTGAACTGGGTAACTGTCTTTAGCCATGTCTGAAGGACAGTGAGGGTTGACAATCACAGCTGTGCGCAGTAGGAAGACAGCATAGTGTGTGATGTACTAACCACGTGAGCATGAAGACTGGGTGTGATCTCCTGCTCCCACATAAAAGCCAGCCATGGTGGCAGCAGAAAGTGCCTGAAATGGCAGCATCAAAGCAGCAGAGATGAGGAAAATTAGAGATTGAAGAACTGTCAGTATAAGTGAACCAGTGAGAGCCAGGTTCAGTAAAAGGCTCTGCCTTAAGGAAACAATGGAGGTGGGAGCAATTAAGGAAGACACAGATAGCAACCTTTGGATTCCACCTCTCTCTCTCTCTTTCTGTCTGTCTCCATCAGTCTGACTCTCTCTCTCTCTCTTGCACGCGTGCACACACACACGCACACACACGTGGATATGCTTACAAAGCAAGGATAGAAGGAGGGAGAGAGAGAAAAAGAGTGAAAGAAAAAAATCACTGTTGTAGATGGAGGGAGAACAGAAAACAGAATGACCGGCTGCAAGATTATCATAGGTCCGGGTAGGAGACAATAGAAATAGAAGTAAAACATAGATGATGATGGGAAAGCAAGAGTGAGTTTAGTGTCACTTAATTAAACGCTGAAGACAAAGATCTCCAGCAAAGAAATACATAGCAATTACTTTGTTGAAGGAATGGGAAATGAATAAGACTGGTGTTCCATCAATGAAGGAGAGAAGGGAAGATGGGTGAGGAGAAGGAGAAACGAGTCTTGGCTTATAACTAGAATGAAAATTTCATATTGTTAACTTCTATTTTTGCTATGGAAAAGCAATAACACATTTCTGTCCCTAATACCATATGTGTCTTTAAGTCCTCTCGAATAGTTACCACCTCAGCTGCTTAGCTTTGGAGTCCGCATTAGTAATCTCTATTCTGTGGTGCATCCCGTTCTATTTTTATTCCGACAACAAAGGAACTCAATTAAGAACCAAACAATAAGTCAAAAATAGCGTGGATTAGTATCAGAGCTATAAGACACCAAAGAGATCCCGGCTGCCTTTGTCTATCCGTCTCAACCTGATTGTACCCTCTAAAAAGCTTTCCAGCTTTGGGAGGTGGGAGAGAAAAATAAGAGATGCAGTGCATCTGCATTCTGGGGGGGGGAATGTTGAAATTTCAGGTCATGTGGATTTCTGCTAGTGTGTACAAAGACATAAAGCCAGCAGTGTTTGGGGGATTTATTGTGGATTAACTGGTAATTCTCACAATGCCCAATCCCCTCTTACAGAAAATCCAAGAGTCTTAGTGAGCTCCCTCTAAATTTCTTCGTTTCAGTGCCAGTGAGTTCTTGCAAAACTTTAACAATGCCTCCTTTTTCAGCTGGCTGCTGAAGGTTTGAGTTCTTAATAAAGGTGTATTCCAGGGCGTTAATGGAGAAAGTTCAGATGCGCAACAGAAAACATACACGAGCAGGGACTAGCTAGTTTTAAACCTTTGAGGAAAAAAAAGAGGAAGCTGGATCAAACACAAAGCATGCTCTGTTGACATTCTCAAATTAAGAAAATATATATGGCCCAGCACTGACTGCAAAATGCCAATGTTTCATTTCCACTCTGACGGCGTATAACAGCATGGGGTAAAGTGGCACTCCAAGCCAGTCACTTGCACTTTCCGCCCAAAGGCAATGGATCCATTCTATTTGCATTTAGCTTAAGCTGTGCTGTTACCTCTTCTACATGTACGAGAACAAAGAAGAAATTTCCATTACCTCCAAGACCAAACAAGATGACTCTTTGCTTTCTTTTCCTTTTATTTTTTTCTTTTCAAATTGCTTTGTGCAATGTTGTGGTTCAAATCTTTGGGCTAACCTATAGTTGCAGGTAGCTTACTCAAAAAATGCTTTGGAGACAGGGAATGGTATTTCTTAATTATACCACATATCAAAACAAAGTGTAAAATGAGCATTTTTTAAAAAAAATTCCTAAAACAGTCAACCAAATTAGTTATTATTATCTTGCCTTAACAAGGATTTCCTCAATCACTTTTACCTGTGAGCTTATTTAGAAGTTAGCTACATTTACCAACATGAAATAGATTGACTGCTTGACTTTGATACTCAACAGAAACAATGTTTATTTTCCAAACAACTGAACACTTAGTGTGTTTTTCAGTTGAGACAAATCTGTTTTTGTCTTAAATGTGTAGTGGTTTTTATTAAACTAAATTCAGCCCAAATGGAAGCTCAAATGAAACTGTTATATAATTCAGAAGTAGTCGCCTCTTATTCTAGAACTCATAATTTTTGCAAATCTATAATGGCAACAGGCGTGAGCTGTGTCCTTCTAGGGTTCTGTGATGTACAACTTACTCTCCCAGGTTATTTCAGCAGAATTAACAAAAGGCATTTCCTAATGCACACAGCACCAAAGTCTAATGCACCCCACAAGGAGATAGCAAGACAGGCTTTCAAAGAGCAGATACACAAATGAAGACATGACTCACAAAACACTGATGTTTGATCAAAGTATCCGGTGATCATTAGGAATATGATGGAGAACCAGCTGCTCTGCATATTGCAGCAGATACAGCAAAACAAATGGACCGAAGTTGGGAATTCGGTATGAAATTTTTCTAGCAAGAGAGCTATTGAACATTAATATACCGACAAACTTCTTTCCTGAGCATGATTCCTGGCTCTCTGAACGTTAGAATCAATTGAGAAGATTTTTTTCCTTTCAGAGAAGCTTGAGGCTGCAAATTTTGTGCTGCGTAATGAGGTATCTATCAGAAAATAATATTGTTGTGTCATTATAAAACACTGTGAGCAATTTATAAATCAATATTTGTCATATGGATATTGTATATGAAACAAAGAGAGTGTGTATATGTTTCAGAGTCGTGTGTAGAGTACAATACTCAGAGCTGTCCTATCCACCATAGTAAAGAGGAGACTACTAGATTTTGGGGAATGTAAATTCTAAAACCTCAAGCCCCAACTTAAAAGTGTCCACGTAGGAATTCAAGTCCAATCTGAGTAGACAATTTAATGTTTCAGGAGAACTAGAGGAAGGAAGAAAGCACCTGAATCCTCACGTGATCCAGACTTCTGTGTGAAATTTCTCAACTGAAAATTACATCAGTCACTTCAAAAGGCTCCTAAGATGTTCAAAGCCAGAAAATAAATATATAAAATTAAAGTTTAAAAGTATAAATGATATCTGTGCATCTTTGTCATATTTGGTTCACCGAGTGCCCGTAAGTGACCTCTAATCTACAAAACATGAGTCATTAATTGATTGAGTTAGAGATGGAAATAAGTCACTGGAAATCCCCTCAGAATACTTCCTGTAACAGCTTAGGCTAAACGTTATATTTGGTAATAGTTAATTATTTTTCATAGAGCACATCTTACCTGAGATGAACTCAACAAAACAGCAGAGATAATGAAAAGTGAAATCTTGAAACTCCTGTTATGACAAAATTAATATTCAGCTAGCAGACAAAGCTTGCTGAAATAGCATAGGTTGCCTCTGAGGGCCCTGAGATGTGCCAGCAAGCAGTTTCAAGATAAGAACTGATAAGGTATTATTGTATTTTCTGATAGAGACCCCTGTAGACATTGCAAAATTTCTGGCTACAAGCTTTTCTGAATAAAATAAAATAGTAATATCATATATGTAGTATTTTCATTTAGGGAAAACATAGAAAGGCAACTCTATTAGGTCTTTCTTCATCTATGTTTAATAACACTGAGTCCCAGTATTTTCTTTGAGGAGTAATTTGAAAGTAAAAATCTAATTGAGGCATACTGGGTAAGCAAAGTGTGACATTTCATGATTTCTTGACCACTGGCTAGTTTTCTTTAAAACCTCAGAAAATTTCTTGTTAAAGACATTTGAGAAGCTGTTTGGATTATGAAAAGATCTCAGGAAAGTCACAGCGGAACTGAAAAACACATAGCAACCAGTGACAAAGTCAGAGAAGAGCCATTAAAGTCAAATTATATATCTGAGTGAGAGAGAAGAAAACAGAAAAGTTATGAAAACTGCTTATTACACTGCTGGAAGACAGTAAACAAGCAAAGTTTCATAAAGGGCATGGGATGGCATGGAATAAAAGTGTACTGACAACAAGAAAATGCTGACCTTCCTGGTCCTTCCTTTATTCTACGATCAACCCGTTCTAAAGATTGTCAGATATGACAATAACATAAATAAGTCACACGGAACCATTAATTGATGTGTTTACATTTGTTTGCAAGCAACTACACTATCTAAGGCCAAATAATTTGGCATTTTATTTCAAATTGATATCATCATTTCATTTTCTTTATATGAAAAGAAAGGAAAGAAAAAAACTAACCTTAAATTTACTATTAGATACTTGTCTAATAACTGTCACGTTCTGTGTTTTGCAAAACCCCTGTCAGATAGGATGATGAATTACTAAATTTTATGGATCATTTCATTGAGAACTTATCTCATTTCTATAGAATATTTAATGTAAGCTGATATGTACATCACACATGAATCATAATGAACACAAGTCTTACAAAAGCCATTTTGAATGATCCATTCTGTTTTGACATCAGCTTCATATATTTTAAAAGGGCACCTGCTTCATCTCCTGTTAACCATAAACTCAGAACTATAGGACAGGTGTGTGGAAGACCCAAGTAAGATAACTTTCTCCCCAGAGTTAACCATATTATACTGTAATTTTGAATACATATAGTAAAAAGTAAGTGTAATGCAAATTGCTCCAGTCCGTGGATTATCTTTATTTATATGATATACTAAAAAAAGATAGAAAGAGAGAAAATTCCATTACTATCCATTGGCTTCCTTATTATTATTATTATTATTATTATTATTATTATTATTGTTGTTGTTGTTGTTGTTATTATTATCATCATTATTATCATTATCATCATTATCATCATTATCATCATTATCATTATTATTTACTAATAAAATAAAAACAAAGAAATGCATAACCAAACACCATGTTTCTCGACCTCAAAATAGCACAAAACAAGGAGTTTACGTAAATAGAAAGTTAAATACACTTAGGTTGCTTTAAAACACAAAAATATAATGTATAGGCTAGGCATGGTGCCTCAAGCCTACAATCTTAACCACCAGGGTGGTTGGATTGCCTTGAATTCAAGGCCAGATGAAGCTATATAGTGAGTGTGAGGCTAGCATAGACTCAAAAAAGAAAAATCTAACCCGGTCATAGTATCCAATATGTATGTTCTAGAATCATGCCACTTAAATGAAGCTTCTAAAGGCAAATGACGAGTATAAACAACAACAAAAAGGAGGCCAGAAGCACAATTATGGGATACAATAAGTAACACTGCATGTGTAGAAAACAAACTGTAGCGTGCCATAGTAATACCTTGTACTATTGGAGTAAAGAAAAATACTATAGTATAGACATGGGAGAAAAAAACATGAGAAAATGAAGTTGAAACAGTAACAATGGTAATGGCTACACACTGGAGGAGGCTATATGCAAAAAGCTTGGGTTTTATTTGATACGTAATAAAATGCCAATAAAATCTACAGGAAAATCACAGCCTGATTTACAGTTTTAAGTTTGAAAGATGAATCAACGGTGGAAATTATAACAATTGGGAGAGAAATAGAGTCCTTGGGTGGCTCAGGACTATGGGAAAGTAGACAGAATATTTAAAATCACAATATGACAAAGAGTGATAGAAAGGCTGTCAAGTGGTGGGGCCTGCCTAAGCCCATCACAGTTACTTTCACCCCAACTCGCTGTATGAAAGCGCAACTAAAATGGAGGCCCATGGAAGGAGCTGGGCAGCCTGGCGTGCAATGTAGGAAAGCTGCGTTTTGGTTGGCAATAAAGACCCAAAAAGGTTCAATAATGTTATATTCAGCAGTGGAACACAGTTGGGTAGATAACAAAACAGTGAGTATTAGATTTGGTGACTGTGACTCCATTAGTTAGTTTTACTGGACTATTAAGGAAGAGTGCCACACTGCTTCAGGCTGAGCAGTGTCTAAGCGGGAGAGAAACGACTGCAACAAATTTTCCAGACATTGCAAGCCCACGCGACAGTGAGAGTTGCCCAAGGATCTTTGCTCTACATGGAACAGAAAACCCCTTTGTATTTAATCACTCATCGCTGAGGAAATCTATTAAGACGTCTTGAAAAATTAGAATCGTTTTTCTTCAAACTGAGTGGAAGCCTTAATCACATTTACTACTCTTTGAGAATAATAGCTATCAAGCACCTTAATATGTCCCCTGTAGAGTGGAAGGATGAGGCAAGATCACTTAGGGAATGCGCTGTAAAATATTATCCTAAATATACTTCAAGCATTCTAAACAATAGAGGGACTTATGACTTCAGTTTAATACCACTACCTTTTGCTTGGTGTTTATAAGGAATGTCCAGAACAGAGGTTCTGTGAGTCATGACCTCCTTAACAGGGGTTATCTAAGACCATTGGAGGATACAGATATTTATTTTATGATTTATATCAATAGAAAAATTATAGTTATGAAGTATCAACAAAAATAATTTTATGGTTGGGGGTCACCACAAGATGAGGATCTATATTAAAGGGTCACAGCATTAAGAAAGTTGAGAGAATTTTTGTTCTATGGAGTTTTCTGTGGTATGCCAACACTTACTCAAAGGGGAAGAGAGTCAAGAAAAGGGGTTAACCAACATGGCAAAAGAAGCCTTCTTCTGGGTTGTTAGTAGGGGTTGTTCAAGAGATCGCCAAAACATGCAGGCTATTGCTATTGCCTTCAATTGCCCTGCAGGGGAGGAAGGGTAAGTGTTTGTTTCTGAAGACAGCATGCACTTCAGACAGAGGACCCAGAGGCTCTGAACTGACACTGTCCTGAAATTTTCATCCCTGAGGACTAAATAGTATCAGAAGGCATCATGCAGGCTTCCAGAGGAGAAAATCCTTGCGAGGTATGATGTGTATGAACCACGACAACCACCGTGGTACAATAACCCTATAAGGATGCAGGAATAGCATACATACCCTGGTGGAAACCAATAGCTCCCTAGTTAGACCTGCTCAATAAGAGGAAAACCGTGACTGGCACTGAAAACCTAGCCAACTACCAGGGTCAGTGAAGTCATGGATCTTGTAGGAGAACTTACAATTGCCACTCTACTAAAGCAGCATAATCCCTGAGTACATTATAAGTGTCTGCCCTTGTGCCCACAGAGAAGTGCAGTCTTCACCCCTCACCAAGGACACTTCTCTTTGCAACAGTTAAAGACCGTTGCAGAAGACTACAACCAATCAAAATTCAGAGTTGAGGAGCCCAGTTCCAACGGATACATCTATGAAACAAGTCCAATATCTAAGAACATGGCAGAAGAGGGGACAGAGAGATCCTAAAGCCAGAAGATCAGAGATTTAATGTAAGAGCATGTCTCCTAGTAATGTAAGAAACTGTATCCATAAAGTCTCAGCAGTATGACTGCCTAAAAATGAGCTGACCAAGGACAGCAAGAATAGACATGCCAAAGTGAACAGGATGGGAGTAGGGGAGACCAGAGGGCCTCAACACTGTACGAAGAACTATAGGCAACAAGGGATACAGAGAGTGGAAGAAGTAGTCAAAGAAGAACATACCAACTGCTTATCCCAGACAAAATGGGCAGCTTCAAAACATAGATACAAGTAACATTATATAGACTAAGAAGATTGTATTTCAAAATATATATGTATATAGACATATGTATATGCATGTGACAACAGTCACTAAAAAGAAAAGCCATGAATTTGAAAAAGAGCAAAAAAGGGCATATGGGAGGTTTGGGGGGAAGGGATTAATGATGTAATTATATTATAATCTTAAAAGAAATTGAAATCACTTAGGTGTTTTCGCTACAGGGTCCTTCTTTTCACATCAGAACAGAAATTTGGCCAATTTCGTCCAAATCCACTTATTTATTTTTATACATTACAAGTACTCCCACTGAATTATTATTGTCCCGTTCTTTTTCATTGGAGTATTAACTGTATTAACACCTGGATGTAAGGTTGTTAGTGATAAGACAGAACATGTGACTAACAAACTCAGCAGGAATGGACAAGCATCTGGATCTCTCTGGGAATGAGAATGCTTGCTGTAACAGTGCTCCTCCTCAGTCTCAAATCTGATATTGCTTATAGGATTCTCCCTGCTTCAGTAAGACAGTTAGAGGGATTTTGAGAGTCCTCTCCAGGAGAACTGAGAGGAAGCTGTACTCTAATGAGACTTCTAAGAGCACATCCTCTCCCTGTCCCGTTCCTGTCTGTAAGCCGAACACCAGACTTCTGTAACACTGATTGACAGCCTCATCCAGAGCCATCACTTGCCCAGGCTTCTGTGGAAAGAGCAAGTCAGTCACCTGGGGCAGAGAGGAATCAGAAAGAGTGAAGGGTTACTTGAAGTTTTTCTCAGACAAATTTATTATGGTTTTAGCTGAATGAGTTGTCATTTTTCCTTGCAAATGACTTACACAACTTTCATATCAAGCAGGAAGAATTTAGTCCCAGAGAAGAGCCAAGTGTCATTTCAAAAGCAAAACAAAGCATCAATGATAAAAACAATATACAAAGGCCTATCATAACATAGCCTGTCTTAATTGTAGTTACAACGTATGCTTTCTTTTCCTTTCTACTTTTTCTAGCTTAAACAGCACTTGAAGCTAGTGTAGGGAAAAGGAGCTTTATAAACTAGTGTTTTGACTCTCCCAGCTTCACCCTGGTTGTCTTTTGTTCAAATGCTAACACACATATATTTCCTTCACTACTAAAAATGTCCAAGTACGTAGTTTACTGAGATATTTATCATTCATTCCTTGATTTTAAAACAAAAATATCTGTATGCATAGGTTCACTACATCTGCAGTCACAGAAGAGAGTAATGACACCTGAGTCCTGGTATTGACAGTCATGGGTGTCATCATTACCAAGAACTTAGCAGATACTTACTGTAACAGGTCCTGTGTTGGGATGGAGAATCTTAGGAGCCACCACTAAGAAGGTGACAGAGGGGTTTAGAACTTGGATTTGAAAGCAAGGTGCTTATAGTCTATCTTGAATACGCCTCCTACTGATGTTGCTTACTCGTTCTGAACCTCAGTTTTTATGCTCATCAAACTGTAAGAATGAGAACATTCATATTCATGGGACTTTTAAAAATCATTGTATGTACATATATTACATCATATAATGCATCTTGTCTAGCACTATTAAGTGAACTTTAAGAGATGAAACTAGTTCTGTTGCCTCTGCACACAAGAGGTATAGGAAGCATCAAATCATCTCAGATCTTATCTCATTCTTAAAAATAGGTGTGATGTCAGGAAAGTGAAGATTACAAAAAAAGCCATTTAAACAAAACATGTAATCCCTGTAAGAATGCCCATGATCAGACAAACAGAAGACAGGGAATGTTAGCAAGAATGTGACTAAAGGGGAACTTTCATTCACATTTTTTGGGAGTGTAAATTTATAGAGCCATTTTGGAAATCAGTCTGGAGGATTCAAAACGATCTTTGAAAATAGAATTATCGTATGAACCAGCTACCCTATTCCTAAGCATATACCCCAAAGATTGTATCTAAAGATGCTTTCACATCCACATCTATTGCTATTCCATCCACAATAGTTGGAAATTAAGTCAATGTAGCTGTCCATCTAATGATGAATGGATAATAAAAATGTAGTGTTTATATGATGTAAAATTACTTGACAGTAAAAAAAAAAAACAAAATCTGCAAGTAAATGGATAGAACAGGGAAAAAATAAACTTGGTGAGGTTCCCTTGTCCCCAAAGGACAAAAGCTGCATGATATCTAACATATGTGGTGATCGCTTCAAAACTAGAGTTTTATGTTATTAGCCTGGCATTCACAGAGAAATCAGAAAACTAATGTTAGACTGGTTGGTACTTATGGAGGGGGAGAATAGAGGGGAAGACATCACACATTTTATTGAGGGATAGTAGGCTATAGGTGACAGGAAAGAAACGGTCTCACAGTCAGAAGAGTAGCAGGGATGAGGAAAGACAAAGGAAGAGGATTAAGCAAAATGAGGTGTACATGAAGAAGATACATGAAAGCTAACTTCCTTGTAACCCAAGTAAAAACTAAAATAAAAGGGAATAGCATACGTGTGAAGCAAAAAAACAAACAAAAAAGCCAAAAATAAAAAAAATAACAAACAAAAACCTAGAGCCAGAAGGCTTTTTAGTAGGGGCAGGACTGTAGGGAAAATGAAATGGTAGAGTGAGTTTACCAAAACTAGAAATATATGAAGAAGTGTTATGAAACCGCAGTGATTTGTAACCTAACTAAAGCATTTTTATAATAGGTATTAAAAGAGAGACCTTGCACAGATGAATAATGTTGCTCCCAGAAGGCATGGGTTTTTCAACGAAAATCTCAGTGCAATGCACAGATCACCTCCATATAACTTATTTACCAGAAAGGTCCCAGAGGCAAACCAAACAATACAGGCTAGCTTTGGTTCACCCATCATAACTAGATAGTAATATCTTCTTGCTGAATTCATCACATATTTTATTGAAGGATGTAGAAAAAAACCAATCTTGAGTTGACCAGGAAAATCTCTCTATGTTGGTTGGCTAGCTTTTGTAATGGTGGAAGGTGCCGTGCAGGCTGTTGAGGTAATAAGACACCAAGAGTCTTACCCAGCACTGGACCTTGCATGCTACTGGCCTGCCAGACAAGGTATGCCCTCTGGTGCAATAGTGGCAATACTGTATATAAGGGTAACCAACAGCTCTTTTGATGGGAATCGTGGCCTACTCCACAGGAAGAAGCTCATGTCTAATACTATAACTATGATCAGAACCAATGAATGGGATGACTTCATCGTATCTCTCCCCTAAGAGGTGGGGCGCTACACTGAAAAGGCGGAGGAAAGGCTGTAAGAACTGAGGGGATGGATAACTATAAGGATACAGTGTCTTGCAGACAAAATAGGACTGATGTACATATGGATTCACAGAGACTGTGGCAGCACACATAGGGCCTGCAGAGGTTCAAACCAAACAGGGTTCCAGTGCTGGGAGGAGGGAGTGAAGATGGGTTCCCATCCCTAATCAAAAAGCTATCTGCAATTGGCAACTGTTTACAAAGACACATCAGTTTTCTCCAACAGAGTCTTATTGGGTATATTAATCACACTCAAGGGTAGACCCCATGTCCAGCAGTTGGTGGCCAACATAAAATGAATGCCATTTTTGTAGACGTTTTGTCTCATGTTGCTTTTATTTGGGCATATTTTGTCTTACTAGTCTTTTGCTTGCATATTACAGTTTTTGATTTTCTGTTTGTGTGTGTGTTTCATGAGCTCCTTTGTTTATTTTCATTTTGATTTATTATGTATTTGTTTGCTTACTTTCTAAAAAAAAGGGGGGGAAGGGTCTGAAGTTTGGTGGGTGGCAAGAATCTGAGAGGAGTTAAAGGAAATGAAACTGTGATAAAAATATATTGTATAAAAAAGACAAAAATACATAGCTAGGGAACCCATAGGATATAAAAGAAAATTAATTGATGTTGCTTTGCTAAATTGTCATGTTGTCAAACTCATTTCAAAATATTGATGTTTATGTCCATTAAACATGTGCTATTCACAACCTTGGTCAGAGAAGCATCATATTACAGAAGATAGTAGTTAATGCAGAAACATTAGCCTGGTTAAAATGGTAAGAATAGGAAATCATGAGTACTTAGCCATGGATGGAATGTCTATCCATATTGTACACAAACACCAAACGCCCATGGATCATCACAGAAGGGCAGACAGAGAGAAGGTAAGGGAAAGAGTATTGTTAAGTCTTGTCTCTGAACAAGACATGGCTATTATATACATGAACTCATAGCACTGTGGTCACATACACAGGACTTCCATAAGACCGAAAGACAGAAAATATTCAAAGACGGAGTAGAGAAGGTGTCCAGATGCCCTAACCCTGACTTAGTAGAAATAGGCAGTTGAAGGCTGCTGAAAGGAGGGAGAGCAGGCACAGATATGCTGTCCAAGCCCCAGAAGACAACCTCACATACATGTGCTAGGGGCAGCACTAATTGGACTAAGTAGATTATTTCAAATCCAAACAAAACAAAAGTCATGAAGTCAGGAGGGAAGTGAGAGTCATGTAGGAGAGGGAAAGGAAACTGAGGGGAGAAAGTAGAGGATGGATACACCAAGACATACTATATGCATGCATTTTCCAAAAAAATTAAAAACTTATGTTTAGCTAGAATAACACAAGTATAAAAGTAATTTGTTTGCAAAATCAAACAGAAATATATTTGTAAAATATGTATACTTATAATATCTGACCAGTTTCTTCAAAGATTCCTATCATGGCACAATTCCATAATAAATCAGGTAACAAACTGGAAGTGACAATGTTAGTTTTACATTTGTCTTACTAGCTTCTAATGAGTTATTTTCTTCCATTTGGAATTCCTAGATAAAGCCTACAGAGATCTTGAAGAGAACAGACAGAAGGCAACAGTCCTCTTACCCATCTAAAAAACTGCATACACAGCAGCTGGACTAGCAGAGTTGTGACTGAGAGGGGAGAACTAGGAAGTTAGCAACTGAAGGAAGAACAAGCAATTGACACAGGAAGAATGAGAGGTTAGCTAGGAACACGGCACTCAGTTTGGTAGAGTGTGCGTCCTCTGTCAAGTAGTGTTCTAGGACTTGACTCATAATAATTTAATCCTCACAGCAAGCCCAATGAGAAGACAATTTGTCAAACTGCTACGGTGTTATATAGAGAGGTTAATTAATAATATGATATATATAGTCAGTAAGAAGCATAAAAAAGAATCGCATTCAGACAATCTGGTAAAGACAGAGATACACTACAGAGTATCTGTCAAATATAAACTGTTGTGAGTAAACTGACCAAGTCACTTTTAAACAGACATTTCAAATATTTAAATGTCATAATGGAATTTTTTACTTGTGTTTATTCAACCCAATTTGTTAAAGATTTATTCATTTATTTTATGTATATGAAGGCTCTGCCTACATGAATGCCTGCATGCCAAAAGAGGGCATCAGATTCTATTATATGTGGTTATGAAATGACATGCAGTTGCTGGGAATTGAACTCAGGCCCTCTGGAAGTGCAGCCAGAGCTCTTAACTGCTAAGCCATCTCTCCAGCCCTGATTCAATACAATATTAATAGTAAGTTAATATGGAGATGGTTGGTGGTTGCATGTTAAAATATTGGCTTAATGTTGTAAGATATATGAGACTCAACATTTCATGGCTATGAACACTTAGAAGAGAATAAACTTCTGAAGTCAGAGAGCAGGAGAGGTAAAGGAAATTGCACCTTGTCCTTCACAGGTTCAAGTTAGCTGAACTTGACAATAGACTTAATTCTAGAGGACATGTGGGGTTTATTCTCCTAGAACATTATTAGTGGGAGCATTTACACTTGCACCCAAGGGACCACCCCTCCTCCCGCTTAGGTCTGACCTCATAAGAACTTTGTGATGGCCAACAGAAGGGGCAAGATTTAGTGAACTGAACGGAAACCATAATATTTTCTAGTAGCATTATAAATTAATCCCTGTGTATTAATTAGTGTAATGTTTTTCTATAAAGAACACTTTAAAATTGTAATATATTTGAATTATGATCATTAAACCAGACTAAAATCTATTAAGACAAAAAAGGAGGAAATGTATGATTAATTAAGTTAAACAAGCAAGTGAATATAAGGATTACAAATAAGTCTGGTCATACCCCATATCCTTATTAATGACCCAAGAAAAGCCCATAATGTATTAATTAAATGTATAAATGCAATTAAACTGGCATGGTATTTCCAAAGGTTAAGCTAGGACAAGAGTTAAAAAGATGCATCCTCACCTTAAGGAAAATAATTTTAGTAAGTGGAGGTAGTGTCACAGCTCTCATCCAAAGCACCATCAATTATCATTGAGCAGAGATGCTCTTTAAAGAAAGGTCAGACTTCACATACTAGATCACTTGAGGATAGATGCATGGCCTTGGATTGAAGAAAGCCTTCATCATTTATATTTTCATTTAGTGTGAAAATAAAATAAGAAAACTCCTTCTTGTTTTATTGATGGAAGGGTGAATATGTGAGTAAGTGGGGAAAATGTTTTCACCTTTATTATTTATACTCTTTTTGGCCTTTCCTGCTTAATGAACCAGAAACTCTTGTCTGCGAGTAATAACATAACTATATCCTTGGGAACTGGTTTTATATTGCTGCTATTTATTCCATTACCTACCAGGTCATTAGTTTAGGGTTATATGTTTCTCTTGTAACAGTTCATAAGAATAGAATCTTACGTTGCATTCCCCCAAAGAACTCTGAAAGAAATACTTGTTAATTACTCCATGAAGAGCAATTCCAGGCAACAAGGAATTGAAAAAAAATGGATCAGAGAGGATGTTAATAAGTGTACCTACCCCTTGCTGCATTCCATTGCCAGCTGAGTGTGGTGACACACACCAGTAATTCCAGAACTTGAAGTTAGAGAATTGCCACAAGATTGAGGCTAGGCTTGGCAACATGGTACATATCATGCCAACCTAGGCTATAGAGTAAGATCCTGTATCTAAAACCCAAAGATAGGTAGGTGGATGGATGGATAGATCTATATATGGATGATTGACAGATAGATAGATGATAGATGATAGACAGACAGA